>UESW01002828.1:76483-155372 GCA_900491605.1 Calamus simplicifolius | reverse complement strand
AAGCTGAATATGTAGCGGCTGGAAGTTGCTGTGCGCAAATCCTATGGATTAAGCGACAACTTGAAGACTATGGTATCACACTTAATAAGACACCCATAAAATGTGATAATAGAAGCGCAATCAATTTAACTAAAAATCCAATTCAACATTCAAGGACAAAACACATAGAAATTAGATATTACTTTATAAGAGAACATGTAATAATGAAGAAATTTGTCTTGAATATGTTAACACTGAAGAACAATTAGCTGATATTTTTACAAAACCTTTAAGCGAAGAAAGATTTGTTATCTTAGAGGAGAATTAGGGATTTGTGATCCTTTGGAATAAGATTTTGAAACCCCTAAGGAAATGTATCTAGAGTTCTTTCAATTTCTCAAAATCTTAAGGAAATTTTATCTAGAACTCATATCAATTTGATCTCTCAAAATCCATGATTTTTAATCACACTCAAAGATCAAATTCCGGACTCATTTCAGATTCTCTGAATCTTTATTTTTTTTCTGAAATGGTCTCGGAGCCGACTCGGACAGTATCGGAGTCGACCCCTGTTTCTGTTGAAACTCGGGAGCCGACCCCGCTCTGCGCGAGTCGACTCGATTTCGGGTCCGTGCTCTGTGACTACTCAGGAGCCGACTCCACGCTTTGCGCGAGTCGACTCGACGTGGTCCCAGGTTGATTATTTAAGGGCACGAGTCGACCCCTCGGTCATTTCCAATCATTTCCAATCATTCCAAATCCTTTCCAAAGTTTCCCAAACCCTCCAAAACCTCAAAAACCTCTAATTAATCACTCCACCTACATCTATGGCACCTAAGACCCATGGAGCTAGCAGCAGTGGCACCGGAATGAAGAGGAAGAGGACCGTTCGATGACCCGTCCGCGAGCCGTCTCCGGATTCGTCTTCTACACCTTCTCCGAGTGGTTCACCTGTACCAGCTTCCACTCCTCAGGTAGATCTTCTTGCCAATCGGGTTGTTACAACCAATAGGAAGGTGGACTTTGAGTTATTTGAAAATGAGGGATTTATTATTGGGAGACAATTGATTGAAATGGGACTTAAGAAGATATGTTCACTAGATTGTCCCACATATCCTGCATTAGTTAAGGAATTTTACTCAAATTTGACTAGAGGTGATGATGGATTAGTTAGTGTGGTGAGAGGCATTGGATTGAATATCACCGCCACTATTTTAACCAGACTGTTAGATTTGCCCCTATCTGGACCATCCACCTATGCCCCGGAGGATAGATCACCTGCCCTCACAAGATTGTTGAACAGAAATTTTAAGGGTTTTGAAGAAGTTTTTGCAAATCAGTTACCTTTGGAGCTGAGGCTACTTCATAATATCTGCAGTAGGGTATTGTTTCCCAAGACTGGCAGATTTGATTATGTTTCTGAGAGGGATATCTTCGTGATGGATGCTGTTGTGACTGGAAAGCCCATCAATTTGCCTCGGATGATTATTTGGCACATAGCTGATTGTGGAGGCAAGAAGAAGTCCAGTTTACCCTAGACATGATTCTGACTAAGATATTTCAAAGCCAAGGGATTGTATTTGGTGAGAGTGAGCCAAAGAAGGAATTAAGGCACACTGACTATTACACTTTGGCCACTATTCATAGAATGGGATTTGTTAAAAGGAATGGGAAATGGGAGAGGAAGAACATTGCTGAGGATAGAGCTATGGATACTGAGGCCCCTGGACCTTCTGTGAGACAGTCTTCACCTGAGCCTCCTCTGAGCTCTTCAGTTCCAGATTTTGCTCCTGCCTCTGTTCCAGCTCCTGCCCTGTTCCTGTTCCTGTTCCTGCTCCAGCTCAGACATCTGCTTCACCATCTGATAGATTTTCTGATGTTCAGTTAGAACAGCTTAGATCTTTATTTAAATCTGAGATTAGTGAGCATGAAGATAGATTGAAAAGTGAGTTTGATGAAAAATTTATGAATTTGAAGGAATCTTTGTATTCTCTGAGTGATCGGGTTGCAACTATTGAATCAATTCTTAGTTCATCCACTAGTTCCTTAAGTGAAGATTTAAAGAATATTTTTGAAGAGCTTAAGAACATCTGTGGTGACTCTAAGACATATGCCCAGTGCAACGCCGATCTCCAGGACAAGATTGTAACTGCTTGTACTTTGTAAATGAAAGATTAAAAGATTATGTCAAACTACAATGTGAAGGCATGCAGAGCATTGTAGATCACTTAACTAGGATTACTAGGAAGAATTTCTAAATGTAATGTAATCCTTATTTTGATGTATTAGATGCTTAGCATTTTGATGTAATGAAGTTCACTTTGTAATCTCATTTTGATGCAATGAATATTTTAACTTTTGTCTAAGCAATTTCTTTAATGTATTGGATGCTTGATTTGATCTTGAATTAGCAATGCAATGAAAGAAATTTACTTATGAAGCTTGTATTTGAATTTGATATAATGAATTTGATACAATGAAGTTGATACAATTAGATAAATGGTTGAGAAGTTTAATGATTATATGGAAAACTTGAAAACCCTTAATACATTCTTGATGCAATGACTTTATCCTAACCTTTTGTTGATTACAAAAAAGGGGGAGAGATTTTATTTAATCGTATATGCTTTCAATTAAATATATGCTTTCAATATACTTTCAATGCAATCAAATTTTAAATTTGAAAGAGGGAGAGATAATTTGAATATTAAAGGAGGAGAGTTAACTTAAGGGAGAGATAATTTGGTTATCATTATGCTTAAAATTTAAAAAGGGAAAAATTATTTGCTTGAACTTAACAATTGAAAATTTTGAATGAATTACAAAATTGAGTTTCATAGGGGGAGCTATCTCATTTAGGGGGAGCCTCTCAATGAACATAAAAATTGATTTTGGTTTCAGAAAAATTTTTTCAATTCAACATGCATATACTCAATGTTTTTGTTATCATCAAAAAGGGAGAGATTATTGAGAAATTTGGGAGATTGTAATTATTTAATTACCCAACTTATTGATTTTGATGATTTCCAAAAGCCATGAGTATTTAAAGGAATTAATGAGTTTATTTATCAAAAACCTTGAGCTTATTCAAAATGAAAGCAATGGACTCTCAATGTTTAAATTCACTGAGTTTTGAATCAATTTGAAAAAGAAGTTTCAAGCTCTATATTTAAGATTTCAAAAGGAATTTTTACATGTTATATTTCAATCAATGATTTCTTGAAACATGTCTTGAATTCATGCTTAATGTCATATTTATTGTATTCAAGTCAAAATATCATTTAAAATTATTCTAGGACGAATTTCAAAGTCAATCAAGAAAATTTTTGATTTTTGATACGTTCCGAAGCCGACTCTAGAGTTTCAGAGTCGACTCCAGTAAGTAACAGAGATTTCTGATTTTCTCGAGTCGACCCTTGGATTTCAAGAGTCGACCCCTGACTCTGTGCGAGCCGACTCTTGGACTGTGTGAGCCGACTCCGCTCAAACAACAGAAAGCATGTTTTTTGAGCGCTTCTCGAGTCGACTCCCCATTTTCTTCGAGTCGACCCCCGACTGTTGGGAGCTGACACTTTGGTTCTTCGCGAGTCGACCCTCTAACATTTTAAATGTTTCTATTTTTAGTAATCGACTTCGAGCCGACTCCCACAGTGCTCGAGTCGACTCCTCGAATTTCTGGGCGCAATTTTTCACGACGACACGACAGCCCCAACGGCAATATTTTCAAATAACGGCTATATTTCTGTGTTTCTAACGGATATTTTTGTAGAATCTATAAATAGAGGAGTTCTTTTCAAATCAAGAAGGGAAGAAAAAGAAGAAGAGAGAGGAAAAAGTAAGAAAAGAAAATCTTTGAAAAAGAGGAAAAACAGAGCTTCATTGGAAAAATCCTTTAACTCAAGGAGAGAGACTCAAAAGGAGTGAAATCAAAAAGAGAGAGATTCGTGTGCTCCAGTTCTGCATTCTACAAAAGTTCAAGAGGAGATCCCAAAGCAACCAAGAGCAATATCAAGATCTTCCAACCTAGAAGAAAAAGAAGAAAAGCTTCAACCAACATCCAAAAGCCCCAAAGCTAGGAGAATCTGTGCTGAGGCCTGATTCCACACTTCAAAGGAGTTGGAGAAGAGAAGCAAAGAAGCCAAGCCTGCATTCAAGCTTATCTAATCAGGCTTTTCTAAACCTAAAGCTTTATTTTGATTATTCTGCTCAAGAGGAGCTGCTTGTATTCAAACTCTTATTTATTTACTTGTGTACTGATTCAATCAGTGGATTGAATTAGTGGAGGTTGTTGTACCTTGTTGTAAGCTTGGGATAGCTTACGTGTTGGGTTCGTTGTGATCCCGTTAAAACAACGGTTTGGGTTTTGTACGGTGAGCCCTTGAAAACCAGCTGGGTTCGTTGTGCGCCCGGGAAAATAACAAGTTTGAGTTGTTAGCTTGCAAAACAACTCAGCTGTAATCTTGGGAGATTATAGTGTGGACCCAAGTGAATCTTGGGAGTGGACGTAGGTGTGGATTGCACCGAACCACTATAAAACCTTGTGTTTGCCGTGTCACTTTATCTCTTTCTCTCTCTCATTCTTAGCATTTACTTCTGCATTTTATTTGTGCTTATATTGTGCATCACTCTCTTCACAAAGCACTTCAAAGCAATCGATTTCAAAAGACTTTAATTTTTAAAGAACCCAATTCACCCCCTCCTCTTGGGTTGTCATCTGGGCCAACAGATCGGATGCATCGCAATGGTCCGATCGATCATCGCCGATTAAGATCATGGCGTGGATTGATCGCAACCGTCGGATCAACTCGATCGGATGCATCGCAATGGTCCGATCGATCATCGCCGATCGGGATCATGGCTTGGATCGACCGCAACCGTGGATCGTCGCCAATGGGATGGATCGCAATGGTCCGATCGATCATCACTGATCGGGATCATTGCTTGGATCGATCGCAACCGTTGGATCATCGTCGATCGGAAGGATCGCAACGGTCCGATCGATCATCGCCGATCTGGATCATGGCTCGGATCGATCATAACCGTCCGATCGTCTCCGATCGGATGCATCGCAATGGTCTGATCGATCATCGCCGATCAGGATCATGGCTCGGATCGATCGCAACCATCGGATTGTCTCTGATCGGATGGATCACAACGGTTCGATCGATCATCGCCGATCAGGATTATGGCTTGAATTGATTGCAACCGTCAGATCGTCTCCGATCGGATGCATCGCAATGGTCTGATCGATCATCGCCGATCGGGATCATGGCTTGGATCGATCGCAACCATCGGATCATTGCCGATCGGATGGATCGCAACGGTCCGATCGATCATTGTAAATCCAAATCATGGCTCTAATAGATCGCAACCGTCGGATCGTCTCCGATCGGATGGATCGCAACGGTCCAATCGATCATCGCCGATTAGGATAATGGCTCAAATCGATCGCAACCGTCGGATCGTCTCCAATCGGATGCATCGCAACGGTTCAATCGATCTTCGTTGATCATGATCATGGCTTGGATCAATCGCAACCATCGGATCGTCGCTGATCGGATGGATCGCAACGGTCCGATCGATCATCGCCGATCCGGATCATGGCTCCGATCGATAGCAACCATCGGATCGTCTTCGATCGGATGGATCGCAACGGTCCGATCGATTATTGCCGATTAGGATCATGGCTCGGATCGATCGCAACCGTCAGATCATCTCCGATCCGATGCATCGTAATAGTTTGATCGATTATCGCCGATCGAGATCATGGCTTTGATCGATCGCAACTGTAGGATCGTAGCCGATAGGATGGATCGCAACAGTCCGATCGATCTTCGCCGTTCGGGATCATGACTTGGATCGATCGCAACCGTCGGATCTTCGTCGATCGGATGGATTAGAATGGTCTGATTGATCATCGTCGATCCGGATCATGGCTTGGATCGATCGCAATGGTCGGATCAACTCCGATAGCATGCATCGAAATGGTTCGATCGATCATCACCAATCGGGATCATGGCTTGGATCAATCGCAACCGTCGGATCGTCACCGATCGGATGGATCGCAATAGTCTGATCAATCATCGCTAATCCAGATCATGGCTCGGATCGATCCCAAACATCGGTTCGTCTCCAATCGGATGCATCCAACGGTCTGATCGATCATCACCGATCGGGATTATGGCTTGGATCGATCGCAATCGTCGGATCGTCGCTGATCGAATGGATCGCCATGGCCTGATCGATCATCGTCGATCCGGATCTTGGCTACGATTGATCGCAACCATCGGATTGACTCCGATCGGATGGATCGCAAAGGTCCGATCGATCATCGCCGATAAGGATCATGGCTCGGATTGATCTCAATCATCGAATCGTCTCAGATTGGATGCATCGCAACGGTCTGATTGATCATCACCAATCGGGATCATGGCTTGGATCGATCTTAACCGATGGATCATCACCGATCGGATGAATCGCAACGGTCCGATCAATCATCGTCGATCGAGATCTTGGTTAGAATCGATCGCAACCGTCGGATCTTCTCCGATTGGATGGATCGCAATGGTTCGATCGATCATCGCCGATCAGGATCATGGCTCGAATCGATCACAACCATCGGATCGTCTTCGATCGGATGCATCGCAATGGTCCAATTGATTATTGCCGATCGGGATCATGGCTTCGATCGATCCCAACCGTCGAATCATCATCAATCAGATGGATCGCAACGGTCCGATCGATCATCATCGATTGGGATCATGGCTTGGATTGATCACAACCATTGGATCATCTCCTATTGGATGGATCACAACGATTCGATCAATCGATCATCGCCAATTAGGATCATGGCTCGGATCGATCGTAGCCATCGGATCATCTCTAATCAGATGCATCGCAATGATCCGATCGATCATCGTCGATCAGGATCCTAGCTTGGATCGATCGCAACCGTTGGATCATCTCCGATCGGATGGATCGTAATGGTCCGATCGATCATCGCCGATCATGAGCATGGATCAGATCGATCACAATCGTCGGATCGTCTCCCATCGGATGCATCGCAATGGACCGATCGATCATCGCTGATAGGGATCATGGCTTGGATCGATCGCAACCGTCGGATCGTTGTCGATCGGATGGATCGCAACGGTCTGATCGATCATCGTCGATCTGGATCATGGCTGTGATCGATCGAAACCGTCGGATCGTCTCCGATTGAATGTATCGCAATGGTCCGATCGATCATCGTCGATCCGAATCATGGCTTAGATCAATCTCAACCATCGGATAGTCTCCGATCGGATGCATCGCAACGGTCCGATCGATCATCACCGATTGGGATCATGGCTTGGATCGATCGCAACCGTTGGATTGTCACCGATCAGATGGATCGCAATGGTCCGATCGATCATCGCTAATCGGGATCATGGCTTGGATCAATCAAAACCATTGGATCCTCGCCGATCGGATGGATCGCAATGGTCCGATCGATCATCGCCGATCAAGATCATGGCGCGGATCGATCGCAACTGTCAGATCGCCTTCGATCGGATGCACCGCAATGGTCTGATCGATCATCGTCAATCAGGATCATGGCTTGGATTGATTGCAACCGTTGGATCATCGCCGATGGGATGGATAGCAATGGTCCGATCGATCATCCTCGATCAGATCATTGCTTGGATCAATCGCAACTGTCGGATCATCGTCGATCGAAAGGATCGTCTCTGATCGGATGCATCTCAATGGTCCGATCAATCATCGCCGTTCAAGATCATGGCTCAGATCGATCGCAACCATCGGATCATCTCCAATCAGATGGATCGCAATGGTCCAATCGATCATCACCGATCAGGATCATGTCTTGGATCGATCGCAACCGTCGGATCATCTTCGATCGGATGCATCGCAACGGTCCGATCGATCATCGCAGATCGAGATCATGGCTTGGATCGATCGCAACCGTCGGATCGTTGCCGATCGAATGGATCGCAACGGTCCGATCGATCATCACCGATCCCGATCATGGCTCTGATAGATCGCAATCGTCGGATCGTCTCCGATCGGATGGATCGCAATGGTCCAATCGATCATCGCCAATTAGGATAATGGCTTGGATGGATCGCAACCATCGGATCGTCTCCGATCGGATGCATCACAATGGTCCGATCTATCTTTACTGATCAGGATCATGGCTTGGATCGATAGCAACTATCAGATCATCTCCGATCGGATGCATCACAACGGTCCGATCGATCATCGCCATTCAGGATCATGGCTCAGATCGATCGCAACCATCGGATTGTCTCCGATTGGATGGATCGCAACGGTCCGATCGATCATCGCCGATCGGGATCATGGCTTGGATCGATCGCAACCGTCGGATCGTCTCCGATCGATGCATCGCAACGGTCCGATCGATCATCGCCGATCCAGATCATGGCTCCAATAGACCGCAACCATCAGATTGTCTCTGATCGGATGGATCGCAATGGTCCAAGCGATCATCGCTGATTAGGATAATGACTCGGATCGATCGCAACCATCGGATCGTCTTCGATCGGATGCATCACAATGATCCGATCAATCTTCGCTTATCGGGATCATGGCTTGGATCGATCGCAACCGTTGGATCATCGCCGATCGGATGGATCGCAATAGTCCGATCATTCATCACCGATCCGGATCATGGCTCCGATCGATCGCAACCGTCGGATCATCTCCGATCGGATGGATCGCAACATCCGATCGATCATTGCCGATCAGGATCATGGCTCAGATCGATCATAACCATCGGATCATTTCCGATCGGATGCATCGTAATAGTCCAATCAATCATCACCGATCAGGATCATGGTTTTGATCGATCGCAACCGTAGGATCGTCACCGATAGGATGGATTGCAACAGTCCGATCGATCTTTGCCGATCGAGATCATGGCTTGGATCGATCGCAATCGTCGGATCTTCACTGATTGGATGGATCGGAACAGTCCGATTGATCATCGCCGATCCGGATCATGGCTCGGATCGATCGCAACCCTCGGATCAACTCCGATCGGATGCATCGAAATGGTCCGATCGATCATCGCCAATCAGGATCATAGCTTGGATCGATCGCAACCATCGAATCGTCGCCGATCAGATGGATCGCAACAGTTCGATCAATCATCGCCGATCCGGATCATGGCTCAGATCAATCGCAACCATCGTATCGACTTTGATCGGATGGATTGCAATGGTCCGATCGATCATCGCCGACCAGGATCATGGCTCGGATCGATCTCAGCCGTCGGATCATCTCCGATCGGATGCATCGCAACGGTCGGATCGATCATCGGTGATCGGGATCATGGCTCGGATCGATTGCAACCGTTGGATCGTCACCGATTAGATGGATCGCAACGGCCCGATCAATCATCGCCGTTCATGATCATAGCTCGAATCGATCGCAACCGTCGGATCATCTCCGATCGAATGGATAGCAATGGTCCGATCGATCATCGCCGATCAGGATCATGGCTTGGATCGATTGCAACCGTCGGATCATCTTCGATCGGATGCATCGCAACGGTCCGATCAATAATCGCCGATCGGGATCATGGCTTCGATCGATTGCAACCGTTGGATCGTCGTCGATCGGTTGGATCACAATGGTCCGATCGATCATCGTCGATCGGGATCATGGCTTGGATCGATCGCAACCGTTGGATTGTCGCCTATCGGATAGATCGCAACGGTCCGATCGATCGAACATCGCTGATCACGATCATGGCTCGGATCGATCGCAACCATCGGATCGTCTTCGATCGGATGGATCGCAATGGTCCGATCGATCATTGCCGATCAGGATCATGGCTCGGACCGATCCCAACCATCGGATCGTCTCTGACCGAATGCATCACAATGGTCCGATCGATCATCACCGATCGGGATCATGGCTTGGATCGATCTCAACGTCGGATCATCGCCGATCGGATGGATTGAAATGGTCTGATCGATCATCGTCGATCAGGATCATGGCTCGGATCGATCTCAACCGTCGGATCGTCTTCGATCGTATGCATCACAATGATCTGATCGATCATCGCCGATCGGGATCATGGCTTGGATCGATCGCAACCGTTGGATCATCACCGATCAGATGGATCGCAATGGTCTGATCAATCATCGTCGATCGTGTTTATGCCTCGAATCGATTGCAACCATCAGATTGTCTCCGATCGGATGGATAGCAATGGTCCGATCGATCATCACGATCAAGATCCTGGCTCGGATCGATCGCAATCGTCGGATCGTCTTCGATCGGACACATCGCAATGGTCCGATCGATTATCGCCGATCGAGATCATGTCTTCGATCGATCGCAACCATCGGATCGTCGCTGATAGGATAGATCACAACGGTCCGATCGATCATTATCGATCGGGATCATAGCTTGGATCAATCGCAACCATCGGATTGTTGCCTATCGGATAGATCGCAATGGTCCGATCGATTGAATATCGCCGATCATGATCATGGCTCGGATAGATCGCAACCATCGGATCGTCTTCGGTCGAATGGATCGCAATGGTCCGATTGATCATTGCCGATCAGGATCATGGCTCGGATCGGTCCCATCCATTGGATCATCTCCGATCGGATGCACGCAATGGTTCGATCGATCATCACCGATCGGGATCATGGCTTGGATCGATCTCAACCGTCAGATCATCGCCGATCGGATGGATCGCAACGGTCCGATCGATCATCGCCGATCCAAATCATGGCTCCGATCGATCGCAACCATCGGATCGACTTCGATCGAATGGATCGCAATGGTCCGATCGATCATCGTCGATCAGAATCATGGCTCGATCGATTTCAACCGTCGGATCATCTCGATCGGATGCATCGCAACGGTCGGATCGATCATCGGTGATCGAGATCATGGCTCGGATCGATCGCAACCGTTGGATCGTCACCGATCAGATGGATCGCAATGGCCCGATCAATCATCGTCGTTCGTGATCATAGCTCGAATCGATCGCAACCATCGGATCATCTCCGATCGAATGGATAGCAATGGTCCGATCGATCATCGCCGATCAGGATCATGGCTTGGATCGATCGCAACCATCGGATCGTCTTCGATCGGATGCATCGCAACGGTCCGATCAATAATCGCCGATCGGGATCATGGCTTCGATCGATCACAACCATTGGATCATCGTCGATCGGTTGGATCACAATGGTCCGATCGATCATCATCGATTGGGATCATGGCTTGGATCGATCGCAACCGTCGGATTGTCGCCTATCGGATAGATCGCAACGGTCTGATCGATCAATATTGCTGATCACGATCATGGCTCGGATCGATCGCAACCATCAGATCGTCTTCGATCGGATGGATCGCAATGGTCCGATCGATCATCACCGATCAGGATCATGGCTCGGACCGATCCCAACCGTCGGATCGTCTCTGACCAAATGCATCACAATGGTCCGATCGATCGTCGCCGATCGGGATCATGGCTTGGATCGATCTCAACCGTCGGATCATCGCCGATCGAATGGATCGCAACGGTCTAATCGATCATCGCCGATTAGGATCATGGCTCGGATCGATCTCAACCGTCGGATCGTCTTCGATCGTATGCATCACAATGATCTGATCGATCATCGTCGATTGGGATCATGGCTTGGATTGATCGCAACCGTTGGATCATCACCGATCAGATGGATCGCAATGGTCTGATCAATCATCGCCGATCGTGTTTATGCCTCGAATCGATTGCAACCGTCGGATTGTCTCCGATCGGATGGATAGCAATGGTCCAATCGATCATCACCGATCAAGATCATGGGTTGGATCGATCGCAATCGTCGAATCGTCTTCGATCGGACACATCGCAATGGTCCGATCGATTATCGTCGATCGGGATCATGTCTTCGATCGATCGCAACCATCGGATAGTCGCTGATCTGATAGATCACAACGGTCCGATCGATCATTGTCGATCGGGATCATGGCTTGGATCGATCGCAACCATTGGATTGTTGCCTATCGGATAGATCACAATGGTCCGATTAATCGAACATCGCCGATCATGATCATGGCTCGGATAGATCGCAACCATCGAATCGTCTTCGATCGGATGGATCACAATGGTCCGATCGATCATCGCCGATCAGGATCATGGCTCGGATCGATCTCATCCATTGGATCGTCTCTGATCGGATGCATCACAATGGTCCGATCGATCATCGCCGATCGGGATCATGGCTTGGATCGATCTAAACTGTCAGATCATCGCCGATCGGATGGATCGCAACGGTCGATCGATCATCGCCGATCCAGATCATGGCTCCGATCGATCGCAACCATCGGATCGACTCCGATCGGATGGATTGCAATGGTCGATCGATCATCATCAATCAGAATCATGGCTCGGATCGATTTCAACCGTCGGATCATCTCCGATCGGATGCATCGCAACGGTCTGATCAATCATCGCCGATCGGGATCATGGCTTGGATCGATTGCAACCATTGGATCGTCACCGATCAGATGGATCGCAACGATCCGATCAATCATCGCTGATCCTGATCATAGCTCGAATCGATTGCAACCATCGGATCGTCTCCTATCAGATGGATAGCAATGGTCTGATCGATCATCGCCGATTATGATCATGGCTTGGATCGATCGCAACCGTTGGATCCTCTTCGATCGGATGCATCGCAACGGTCCGATCGATTATCGCCGATCGGGATCATGGCTTGGATCGATCGCAATCGTTGAATCGTCGCCGATCGGATGATCACAACGGTCTGATCGATCATCATCGATCGGGATCAGGGCTTGGATCGATCGCAACCGTCGGATTGTCACCTATCGGATAGATCGCAACGGTTCGATCAATCAAACATCGCCGATCAGGATCATGGCTCGAATCGATCGCAACCATCGGTCGTCTTCGATCGGATGGATCGCAATGGTCCGATCGATCATCGCCGATCAGGATCATGGCTCGGATCGATCCCAACAGTCGGATCGTCTCCGATCGGTTGCATCATAACGGTCCGATCGATCATCGCCGATCAGGATCATGGCTCGGATTGATCGCAACTGTCGGATCGTCTCCGACCGGATGCATCGCAACGGTACGATTGATCATCGCCGATCGGGATCATGTCTTGGATCTATCGCAACCGTCGGATCATTGCCGATTGGATGGATCGCAATGGTTCGATCGATCATCGCCGATCCAGATCATGGCTTCGATAGATCGAAACCATCGTATCGTCTCCAATTGGATGGATCGCAACGGTTCAATCGATCATCGTCGATCATGATCATGGCTCGGATCGATCACAACCATCGGATAGTCTCCGATCGGATGCATCGCAACGGTTTGATCGATCATCGCCGAACGGGATCATGGCTTGGATCGATTGCAACCGTTGGATCATCACCGATCGGATGGATCGCAATGGTCTGATCGATCATCGCCGATCGAGATCATGGCTTGGATCGATCGCAACCATCGGATCATCGCCAATCGGATGGATCGCAATGGTTCGATCGATTATCGCCGATCAGGATCATAGCTCGGATCGATCACAACCATCGGATCATCTCCGATCGGATGCATCGCAATGGTCCAATCGATCAGCGCCGATCAGGATCATGGCTTGGATCGACAGCAACCGTTTGATCGTCGCCGATGGGATTGATCACAACGGTCCGATCGATCATCGCCGATCATGATCATTGCTTGGATCGATCGCAATCGTCAGATCCTTGTCGATCAAAAGTATCACAACGGTCTGATCGATCATCGCCGATCCGGATCATGGCTCAGATCGATCGCATCCATCGGATCGTCTTCGATCGGATGCATTGCAATGGTCCAATCAATCATTGCCGATCAGGATCATGGCTCGGATCGATCGTAACCATGGGATCGTCTCCGATCGGATGGATTGCAACGGTCTGATCGATCATCGCCGATCCGGATCATGCCTCCGATCGATCGCAACCATCGGATCGACTCCGATCGGATGGATCGTAACGGTCCGATTGATCATTGCCGATTTGGATCATGGCTCGGATCGATCGCAACCATCGAATCGTCTCCTATCGGATGCATCGCAACGGTCCGATCGATCATCACTGATCAAGATCATGGCTTGGATCGATCGCAACCGTCGTATCGTCATCGGATGGATCGCAATGGTCCAATCGATCATCGCCGATCAGGATCATGGCTTGGATCGATCGCAACCGTCGGATCATCTCCAATCGGATGCATCGCAACGGTCTGATCGATTATCGCCGATCGGGATCATGGCTTCAATCGATCGCAACCATCGGATCGTCGCCGATCGTATGGATCACAATGGTCCGATCGACCATTGCCTATTGGGATCACTGCTTGGATCGATCGCAACCGTCGGATAGTTGCCTATCGGATGGATCACAATGGTCCAATCGATCAATCTTTGCTGATCAGGATCATAGCTCGGATCGATCACAACCTTCGGATCATCTTCGATCGGATGGATCGCAACGGTCCTATCGATCATTGTTGATCAAGATCATGGCTCGTATCGATCGCAACCGTCGCATCATCTCCGATCGGATGGATCGCAATGGTCCAATCGATCATCGCCGATCAGGATCATAGCTCGGATTAATCCTAACCGTCGGTTCATCTCCGATCGGATGCATCGCAATGGTTCGATCGATCATCGCTGATCGGATCATGGCTTGGATCGATCGCAACCGTCGGATCATTGCCGATCGGATGGATCGCAATGGTCCGATCGATAATCGCCAATCTGGATCATGGCTCCAATCGATCACAACCATCGGATCGTCTTCGATCGGATGGATCGCAATAGTCTGATCGATCATCATCGATCAGGATCATGGCTCGGATCGATTGCAACCGTCGGATAGTCTCCAATTGGAAGCATCACAACAGTCGATCGATCATCACCGATCGGGATCATGGCTAGAATCGATCACAACCATCGGATCATCTCCAATATGATGGATCGCAATGGTTCGATCAATCATCGCCGATCAGGATCATGGCTCGGATCGATCGCAATCGTCGGATCGTTTCCGATCGGAAGCATCGCAATGGTCCGATCGATCATTGCCAATCAGGATCATGGCTCGGATAGATTCCAATCGTCGGATCGTCTCCAATCGGATGCATCGCAATGGTCCGATCGATCATCGCCGATCGGGATCATGGCTTGGATCGATTGCAATCGTCGGATCATTGCCAATCGGACAGATCGCAACGGTCCGATCGATCATCACTGATCCAGATCATGGCTCCAATAGATCACAACCGTCGTATCGTCTCTGATCGATGAATCGCAATGGTTTGATCGATCATTATCGATCACGATAATGGCTCAGATTGATCACAACCATCAGATAGTCTTCGATCGGATGCTTCGCAACGGTCCGATCGATCATCGCCGATCGGGATCATGGCTTGGATCGATCACAACCGTTGGATCATCACTGATCAGATGAATCGCAATGGTCCGATCGATCATCACCGATCGGGATCACGGCTTGGATCGATCGCAACCGTTGGATCATCGCTGATCAGATGGATCGCAATGGTCCAATCAATCATCGCCGATTGGGATCATGGCTTGGATCGATCCCAACCATCGAATCGTCGCCGATCGGATGGATCGCAATAGTTCGATCGATCATCGCCGATCTGGATCATGGCTCCGATCGATCGCAACTGTTGGATCGTCTTCGATCGGATGGATCGCAATGGTCTGATCGATCATCGCCAATCAAGATCATGGCTCGGATCGATCGCAACCGTCGGATCGTCTCCGAACGGATGCATCACAATGGTCCAATCGATCATCGCCGATCAGATTATGACTTGGATCGATCGCAGCCATCAGATCATTGCCGATCGGATGGATCACAACGGTCCGATCGATCATCGCCGATCGGGATCATGGCTCGAATAGATCGCAACCATTGGATCATCGCCGATCGGAGGGATCGCAATGGTCCGATCGATCATCGCCGATCTGGATCATGGCTAGGATCGATCGTAATTGTTGGATTGTCTCCAATCGGATGCATCGCAACGGTTCCGATCTATTATCGCTGATCGAGATCATGGCTTCGATTGATCGCAACCATCGAACGTCGCCGATTGGATGGATCGCAACGGTCCGATCGATCATCGCCTATCGGGATCACTGCTTGGATCGATCACAACCATCGGATCGTCGCCTATCGGATGGATCACAACGGTCTGATTGATCGATCATCGCCGATCAGGATAATAGCTCGGATCGTTCGCAACCTTTGGATCGTCTTCAATCGGATGGATCGCAATGGTCCTATTGATCATCGCCGATCATGATCATAGCTCAGATCAATCGCAACGTCGGATCATCGCCGATCGGATGGATCGCAATGGTCCGATCGATCATCGTCGATCGGGATCATGGCTTGGATCGATCGTAACCTTCGGATCATCGCCTATCAGATGGATTACAATAGTCTGATCGATCAATCATCGCCGATCACGATCATGGCTCGGATCGATCACAGCCATCGGATCGTCTCTGATTGGATGGATCGCAACGGTCCGATCGATCATCATCGATCAGGATCATGACTCGATCGATCGCAACCGGATCATCTCCGATCAAATGGATCGCAATGGTCCGATCGATCATCGCCGATTAGTATCATGGCTTAGATCGATCGCAACCGTTGGATCGTCTCCGATTGGATGCATCGCAATGGTCCGATCAATCATCGCCGATCAGGATCATGGCTCAGATCGATCGCAACTGTCGAATCCTCTCCGATCGGATGGATCGCAATGGTCCGATCGATCATCGCCGATCTGGATCATGGCTTGGATCGATCATAACCGTCGGATAGTCTCCGATCATATGCATCGCAAAGGTCCGATCGATCATCGCTGATCGGGATCATGGCTTGGATCGATCGCAACCGTCGAATCATTTCCGATCGGATGGATCGCAACGGTCCGATCGATTAACGCCGATCCGGATCATGGCTCCGATCGATCACAACCGTCGAATCGTCTTCGATCGGATGGATCGCAACAGTCCGATCGATCATCGCCGATCAGGACCATGGCTCCGATCTATCACAACCATCGGATCGTCTTCGATTGGATGCGTCACAATGGTTCGATCGATCATCGCCGATCGGGATCATGGCTTGGATCGATCACAACCGTGGATCTTCGCTGATCGGATGGATCGCAATGGTCCGATCGATCATCGCCTTTCCGGATCATGGCTCGGATCGATCGCAACCATTGGATCATCTCCGATGGATGCATCGAAAGTCCGATCGATCATCGCTGATTGGGATCATGGCTTGGATCGATCCCAACCGTTGAATCATCGCCGATCGGATGGATCGCAATAGTCCAATCGATCATCGCCGATCCGAATTATGGCTTCGATGATCACAACCATTGGATCGTCTCCGATCGAAAGGATCGGAACGGTCTGATCGATCATCACTGATCAAGATCATGGCTCGGATCGATCACAACCGTCGAGATCATCTTCGATCGGAATGCATCGCAACAGTCTGATCGATCATCGCCGATCCGGATCATGGCTCCGATCGATCGCAACCGTTGGATCATTCCGATCAGATGGATCGCAATGGTCCAATCGATCATCGCCGATCAGGATAATGGCTCGGATCGATTGCAACCGTCGGATCATCTCCGATCGGATGCATCGCAATGGTCCGATCGATCATCGTCGATTGAGATTATGGCTTGGATCGATCGCAACCATCCGATCATTGTCGATCGGATGGATCGCAACGGTCCGATCGATCATCGCCGATCGGATCATGGCTCGAATCGATCGCAATCGTCGGATAATCGCCGATCGAAAGGATCGCAACGGTCCGATCGATCATCGCCGATCCGGATCATGGCTAGGATCGATCGTAATTGTCGGATTGTCTCCAATCGGATGCATCGCAACGGTCCGATCTATTATCGCCGATCAGGATCATGGCTTCGATCGATCGCAATCATCGGAACGTCGCCGATCGGATGGATCGCAATGGTCCGATCGATCATCACCTATGGAATCACTGCTTGGATCGATCGCAGCCATCGGATCGTCACCTATCGGATGGATCGCAATGGTCCAATCGATCGATCATCGCCGATCAGGATAATAGCTCGGATCGTTCGCAACCTTCGGATCGTCTTCAATTGGATGGATCGCAATGGTCCTATCGATCATCACCGATCAGGATCATAGCTCGGATCGATCGCAACCATCGGATCATCTCCGATCGAATGGATCACAACTGTCCGATCGATCATCATCGATCAAGATCATAGCTCGGATCGATCCCAACCGTCAAATCATCTCCGATCGGATGCATTGCAACGGTCCGATCGATCATAGCCGATCGGGATCATGGCTTGGATCGATCGCAATCGTCGGATCAATGTCGATCAGATGGATCGCAACGGTCCGATCGATCATCGCCGATTCGGATCATGGCTTCGATCGATCGCAACCGTAGGATCATCTTCGATCGGATTGATCGCAACAGTCGGATCGATCATCGTCGATCAGGATCATGGCTCGGATCGATTGCAACCATTGGATAGTCTCCGATCGGAAGCATTGCAATGGTCCGATCGATCATGCTGATCGGGATCATGGCTAGAATCGATCGCAACCATCGGATTGTCTCCGATTGGCTGGATCGCAATGGTCCGATCGATCATCGCCGATCAGGATCATGGCTCAGATCGATAGCAACCGTCGGATCATCTTCGATCGGATGCATCGTAATGTTCCGATCGATTATCGCAGATCAAGATCATGGCTTGGATCGATCGCAACCTTTGGATCGTCCCCTATCGGATGGATCACAACGGTCTGATCGATCGATCATCACCAATCACGATTATGCTCAATCGATCATAGCCATCGGATTGTCTCTGATCGGATGGATTGCAATGGTCCGATCGATCATCGCCGATCAGGATTATGGCTCGGATCGATCGCAATCGTCAGATCATCTCTGATCGGATGGATCGCAACGGTCCGATCGATCATCGCCGATCAGGATCATGGCTCGGATCGATCGCAACCGTCGGATCATCTTCAATCGGATGGATCACCATGGTCCGATCGATTATCACCGATTGGGATCATGTCTCGGATCCATCGCAACCGTCGGATCATCTCGATCGGATGCATCGCAATGGTCCAATCGATCATCGCCGATCAGGATCATGGCTTGGATCGATCACAACCGTCGGATCGTTATCGATCGGATGGATCGCAATGGTCTGATCGATCATCATCGATCCGGATCATGGCTTCGATCGATCGCAACCATCAGATCATCTCTGATTGGATGGATCACAACGGCTTGATCGATCATCGCCGATCTGGATCTTGGCTCCTATCGTTCGCACCGTCGGATCGTCTCCGATCGGATGGATCGCAACGGTTCGATCGATCATCGTCGATCGGGTTCATGGCTTGGATCGATCGCAACCTTCGGATTATCGCCTATCGGATGGATCGCAACAGTCTGATCGATCGATCATCGCCGATCACGATCATGGCTCGGATTGATCGCAACCATCGGATCGTCTTTGATCGAATGGATCCCAATGATCTAATCGATCATCGCCGATCATGTTGAGGAGATTGTTGAGAAATTGTTGCCCCAATTTTATTGATTTTGATGATTACCAAAAGCCATGAGTATATTAAAAGATGCATGAATTTATTTACATGAGCAATGAATTTATTTCTCATAATCAATGAGTTTGTTAAGTATGATTATAATCAATTGGAAAGTAGCTTCAAGCTCCATGTTTAAGCTTTCAAAAAGAAATTTGTATACTTTATATTTCAATCAATGAGTTTTTGGAACATATCTTGAATTGATTCTTAATGTCAATTTATTGTATACAAGTCAAAAATTGATTTAAAAGTAATCTGGAATGAATTTCAAAGTCAATCAGAAAATTCTCTAATTTTTGATACGTTCCAGAGCCGACTCTAGAGTTTCAGAGTCGACTCCACTCAGTATACAGATATTCCTGATTTTCATGAGTCGACCCCTGTGATTTTAAGAGTCGACCCTCGATATTATCGAGCCAGTCCATGACTGTAAGAGTCGACTCTGCTCAGACTCCAGAGAGTTGTTTTCTGAGAACTTCTCGAGCCGACCCCTTGCTTTTTATGAGTCAACCCCCGACTGTCAGGAGCCGACACCTTATTTTTCTTGAGTCGACCCATTAACTATCTAAATGTTTCTATTTTTGGCATTACGTCTTCGAGCCGACTCGCCTAAAGTTGGAGCCGACTCCAACAAATCTGGGCATGATTTTTTCTGTATGCCAACTCAGCGCCAACGGTAAGATTTTTCAATAACGGCTATATTTCCTTGTTTCTAACGGCTATTTTTGCAGAGTCTATAAATAGAGAAGCCGTTTTCAAATCAAAAAAATATACATATAGATCAAGAGAGAAAAAGAAAAGAAGAGGAAAAATCTTTCAGAAGAAAACAGAGCGTCATTTGAAAAATCCGAGATTCAAAAATAGAGTGAAAGAGAAGGTGAAATCAAAGGAGACTTCATCTGTGCTCAAGTCCATCAATCCAAGAAAGTCTAGAAGAAAATCCAAGAGCCATTCAAGATCAAATCAAGAGATTTTCAACATTCAAAGAAAGGGAGTAAAAGTTCAAATCAACTCCAACATTCAATCCGTGAAGAATCTGAGCTGAGGCCCGATTCCACATTTCAAAGGAGTTGAAGAAAAGAAGAAAAGAAGAAAAGCCTGCACTCAAATCAAATCTAAACAGGCCCTTCTAAACTTGCTTTCATTTTGAAATATCTGCTCAAAAGGAGATGTTTTGTACTAAACTCTTATTTTATCTTGTTGTTTGCTAATTCAATCAGTGGATTGAATTAGTGGAGGTAGTTTACCTGGCACAAGCTAAGGATAGCTTGTGTGTTGGGTTTTGTGGTGAGCCCGTGTAAAACCGGCAGGGTTCGTTATGATCCCGGAAAAATATCAAGTTTGAGTTGTAAGCTTGTAAAACAACTCGGCTGTAATCGAGAAGATTATAGTGTGGACCCAAGTGGAACTTGGGAGTGGACGTAGGTGTTGGATACACCGAACCACTATAAAAACTTTGTGTTTTCTGTGTTTGTTTGTCTCTCTCTCTCTCTCTCTTGCTATCGTGCTTTAACTTAAATTATTTATATCCTCTCATCAATAGTTTAAATTGTTTAAAAGGATTAATTTTTAAATAACCCAATTCACCCCCCCCCCCCCTCTTGGGTTGCCATCTGGGCCAACAATTGGTATCAGAGCTTGTGCTCATTTGTTTTTGATTGATCACACGATCAAGAGCGAAAGATCCAAATGGCAACACAAGCCAGCTCGAGTTTTGCTGAGGGCCATTCTACAAATAGACCACCCTTATTTAATGGTTCCAACTATTCATATTGGAAAGCAAGAATAGGATATTCATTCAAGTTACTGATTATGAATTGTGGAGTGTCATAATTAATGGACCTAGTACACCCACATACTTAGTTGATGGTTCTATAGTTCCTAAGCCCGAAAGGGATTGGAATAAAATGATAGGAAGATGGCTCAGCTTAATGCAAAAGCCATGAATGTTTTATATTGTTCTCTTGATGCTAATGAATTTAATCGTATCTCTACCTGTAATTCCGCTAAAGAGATATGGGATAGATTAGAGGTTACCCATGAGGGAACCAACCAAGTTAAAGAATCTAAGATCAATATACTTGTGCATAAATATGAATTATTTAGCATGGAACAATCTGAAACCATAACATGCATGTATACTAGATTTACTGATATTGTTAATGGTTTGAAGAGTCTTGGAAAAACCTATACTAATGCTGATTTGGTTCGCAAAATTCTTAGGTCACTACCAAGATCATGGGAAGCCAAAATGACAGCCATTCAACAAGCCAAAGATCTAAACACTTTACCTTTGGAAGAGCTTCTTGGATCCCTTATGACCCATGAATTGACAATGAAGCAACATGTGGAGGAGGATAGCAAAAAGAAGAAGACAATTGCCCTCAAGGCTGCAAAAGTTGAAGATAGCAGCAGCGATGATGAGGATGATGATGAAGACACAGCTCTTCTAGCTAGAAAATTTAAGAAATTTATGAGGAGAAAGAAACCCTTCCACAAAAGGAAATTTGGAAATAAGATGGAAGGAGAAAAGAAAAAGATAAGGACAAGGACAAAGAGAAAGACCCCTTGATCTGTTATGAATGTAAGAAACGGGGCATTATAGATATGATTGTCCGCAATTGAAAAAGACTTTAAGAAAAAGAAGAAAGCGTATGTTGCAACTTGGAGCGACAGTGATGAATTCTTCCGAAGAAGAAGAACAAAAAGAGGTTGCCAACATTTGTTTTATGGCGAACGACGAAGACGAGGTAAGTTCTGAAAACTCATGTGATGATTTTGCTTTTGATGAATTATTTGAAGCCTTCAATGAACTTGTAGATGATTTTAAAATTTTGAAAAAGAAATATAAATCTCTGAAAACTAAAAACATAAACTTAATTAAAGAGAAAAATGAAGTGATGCTTGCAATTAAAGATTTAAAAGGTAAAAATGAGATGTTTTTTAAAGAAAAGGATGATCTTACTCATGAAATTAATATATTAAAATCAGAAAACGAAAATCAAATAAAAGAATTGAAAAAGCAAGTACAAACTCTATCTTTGGGAAATGAACAGCATATTGTAGAAAATGAATTTCTAAAGAAAGAAGTTAAAAAATACAAAGATATTGTTGATAAATTCACCTTAAGTTCTACTAAACTAAACATGATCTTAGAAAGTCAAAAAGCAGTTTTTGATAAGGCTGGATTAGGATACAATACATTAAGAAAACAAAAATCTTTGAAAAACATTTTTGTACGTGCTAGCCAAAGTAACATCACTTGTTTTAAATACAATTTAAAAGGGCATAAATCATTTGAATGTAATTTACAAAAAAATAAAAATTTAAATTTTAAAGGGAAGAAAATATGGGTTCCAAAAGGAACAATATTTATTGCTACTAACCATGAAGGACCCAAGAAACTTGGGTACCTAAACATAAAGTTTGATTTTATTGCAGGAATGTCTTGTGGCCAAAAGATCAAAGAGAAAGTGGTATCTTGATAGTGGCTACTCAAGACATATGACGGGTGACAAAGAAGAATTCATCACCCTAGAAGAAAAGAAAGGAGGAGTTGTTACGTTCGGTGATAATGGTAAAGGTCAGATTATGGGCCTTGGTAAAATCCATATAACTTCATCCACCTTTATAGATAATGTACTTTATGTTGATGGTTTGAAGCATAACTTAATTAGTATAAGCCAATTGTGCGATACAGATTTTAAAGTATCATTTGAAGCTTCTTTCTGCACAGTATCTAATTCCATTGATAATAGCATTGTATTACTGGTTATAGACATGGCAATGTTTACCTGGTTGATCTAGATAAATTATCTATGAGTGATCATTGCTTAATTGCTGATAATGCTAAATGAATGAAATTGGATGGTTATGGCATCGTAGATTAGGTCATGCAAGCACACACCTAATTTTAAAACTAATTAAAATGGACTTAGTTAAAGGGTTACCTAAAATAGATTTTGAAAACAACAAAATATGTGATGCATGTCAATTTGGAAAACAAACAAGAAGTTCTTTCAAATCTAAAAATGTTGTTTCAACTTCTAGGCCATTAGAGCTACTTCACATGGACCTTTTGGACCAACTAGAACCACAAGTCTAGGAGGAAAGAAATATGGTCTTGTGATTGTAGATGATTACTCTAGATACACTTGGGTATTGTTTTTAGCTCACAAAGATGAGACTTTCTCGATATTCCTGAAATTCTTTAAGAAAGTCACAAATGAGAAAATACTACCATAGTGTCTCTAAGAAGTGATCATGGAACTGAATTTGAAAATCACCTATTTGAAAATTTTTGTGCTGAAAATGGTATTAATCATAATTTTTCTGCACCTAGGACCCCACAACAAAACGGTATTGTAGAAAGGAAAAATAGGACTTTAGAAGATATGGCCCGTACCATGCTATGTGAAAGCAACCTACCAAAGTACTTTTGGGCGGAAGCTATAAACACAGCATGTTACATCTTAAATAGAGCCCTAATAAGACCAATACTTAAGAAAACACCTTATGAACTATGGCAAAACAGAAAACCTAATATTAGATATTTTCATGCATTTGGTTGTAAATGTTTTGTTCATAATAATGGTAAAAACAATTAGGCAAATTTGATGCTAAATTTGATGAAGGAATATTCTTAGGATATTCAACATCTAGTAAAGCATATAGAGTATTTAACAAGAAAACTTTAACTGTTGAAGAATCCATTCATGTAGTTTTTGATGAATCTTTAGCAACTAGTTCCGAAAAGTTTGATGATGAGGAAGATACAAACATAATTGAGAAAGATCTTGAAAAAGTTAAATATTGAAGTATCTTCAGATCATGAGCAAGAGGCTAAAGATAATGATTCACCTAAGGATGATGATACTAACACTAATCATAATGATATAGATCTTTCTAGAGATTGGAGATACGCTTATAGTCATCCTAAGAATTGATTATAGGTGATCCATCTCAAGGAATAAGAACTAGATCATCTATGAGAAATATTAGTAATCATCTTGCATTTGTATCACAAATTGAACCTAAAACTATTGAAGAAGCTGAAAAAGATAATAATTGGATGTTAGCTATGCAAGAAGAATTAAATCAATTTACAAGAAATAATGTATGGACATTAGTAGAAAGACCTAAAGATCATTCTGTTATAGGATCAAAATGGGTATTTAGAAATAAACTAGATGAAAATGGCATAGTAATTAGAAACAAAGCTAGATTAGTTGCAAAAGGATATAATCAAGAAGAAGGTATTGATTTTGATGAAACCTTTGCACCAGTAGCTAGATTAGAAGCCATTAGACTATTACTTGCATTTGCATGTCACATGAATTTCAACTATTTCAAATGGATGTAAAAGTGCTTTTTTAAATGGATTTATAAATGAAGAAGTATGTAGAACAACCACCAGGTTTTGAAGATCATGAATTTTTAAATCACGTTTTTAAATTGCACAAAGCATTATATGGTTTGAAACAAGCACCTAGAGCATGGTATGATAGATTAAGTAAATTCTTAATTGAAAATGATTTTATAAGAGGAAATGTAGATAAAACATTATTTTTGAAAAGAAAAGGTAAAGATTTATTAGTAGTTCAAATATATGTTGATGCTATTATTTTTGGTGCTACTAACAATCTTCTATGTCAAGAATTTGCTAAGTTGATGCAGGGTGAGTTTGAAATGAGCATGATGGGAGAACTCAACTTCTTCCTTGGACTCCAAATCAAACAAGAAAAGGAAGGGATTTTCATCAACCAAACCAAGTACATGAAGGAACTACTCAAAAAGTTTGGTATGGATTCAATGAAACCCCTTGGAACATTAATGAGTCCTTCATGCAAGTTAGACAAAGATGAGGAAGGTAAGAAAGTTGATCAAAAGTATTATCGAGGTATAATCGGATCTCTACTCTATTTAACTGCTAGTAGACCTGATATAATGTTTCTGTTTGTCTATGTGCTAGATTTCAATCAGAACCTAAAGAATCTTACTTAATTGCTGCTAAAAGAATATTAAGATACTTAAATGGAACAAAAAATGTAGGTTTATGGTATTCTAGAGACTCAACATTGAACTTAATTGCATATTCTGATTCTGATTATGCTGGATGTAAGTTAGATAGGAAAAGCACAAGTGGTGCATGCCAATTCTTAGGAAGTAACTTAATCTCATGGTTTAGCAAAAAACAAAATTCAGTTGCATTATCAACTACTGAAGCTGAATATGTTGCAGCTGGAAGTTGCTGTGCTCAAATCCTATGGATTAAGCGAACTTGAAGACTATGGTATCACACTTGACAAAACACCTATAAAATGTGACAATACAAGTGCAATTAATCTAACAAAAAATCCAATTCAACATTCTAGGACAAAACACATAGAAATTAGATATCATTTTATTAGAGAGCATGTAACTAATGGAGAAATATGTCTTGATTATGTTAATACTGAAGATCAATTAGCAGATATATTTACAAAACCCTTGAGTGAAGAAAGATTCTGTTATCTTAGAGGAGAATTAGGGATTTGTGATCCATTAGAATGAATTTGAAACCCCTAAGGAAATTTTATCTAAAATTCTTTCAAATCCCTGATCTTTAAGGAAATCTTATCTAGAACTCATATTATTGATCTCCAATGATTTTTATCAATTCTATGATCAATATCCGGACTCATTTCAGATTCTCTGAAACTTTATGTTTTTGCTCTGAAATGGTCTCGGAGCCGACTCGATCAGTATCGGAGTCGACTCCATGTTTCTGCTGAAACTCTGGAGCCGACCCATCTCTGTGAGAGTCGACTCCACTTCGGGTTAGGTTTTTGTGACTACCCGGAGTCGACCCCACACTTTGCGGGAGCCGACTCGAAGTGGTCCCAGATCGATTTTTCTAGGGCAGAGTCGACCCCTCGTTCATTTTTATCTTCTCAAATCAATCAAAATCTCTCTCCAAAGATTTTTCCAACCTACCAAATCCTTAGAAATCCTTGATTAACCTTTCCACTAAATCAATGGCACCTAAAACCCGTGGTTCTAGCATTGGAGCAGCCGGGATGAAGAGGAAAAGGACGGTGAGGCATCCCGCTCGTGAACCTTCTCCGAGCATGGATTCCACCTCGTCATCTTCAACTCAGAGTGCTTCTCTAGCTGCGGCCACCTCTCAGGTAGACCGCCTAGCCGATAGAGTTATTACAACCGGGAAAAAGGTGGATTTTGAGCTATTTGAGGCGGAGGGTTTTCTTGTAGGAAGATAATTAATTGAAATGGGATGGGAAAAAATGTGTTCTTAGATTGCCCAACCTACCCCGCCTTGGTTAAAGAGTTTTATAAAAATTTTTCAAGAGGGGATAATGGATTGGTCAGCTTGATTAGAGGAAATAGGATAAATGTAACAGTGGATATTCTCTCAAGACTTTTAATCTTTCAATGTCTGGTCCTTCTACATTTTCACCTGAGGATAGAAGCCCAGCTTTATCAAGATTGTTAAATAAAGAAATTGTTGGTTTTGAAGAAGTCAAAGCAAATCAACTATCTTTGGAATTAAGGCTTCTCCATAACATTTGCAGTAGAATTCTGTTCCCTAAGACTGGGAGGTTTGATTATGTATCTGAAAGAGACATTTTTGTAATGGATGCCGTAGTGGCTGGGAGACCTATCAATTTTCTGAATATGATAATATGGTACATAGCTGACTGTGGAAGCAAGAAGAAATCTAGTCTACCCTATGGCATGATATTAACTAAGATTTTTCAAAGCCAAGGGATAATTATTTCCGATAGTGAGCCATTGAGAAACTTGAGACACACTGATTACTATAGCTTGGCCACTATTCATAGGATGGGATTTGTGAAGAAAGATGGTAGATGGGAAAGGAAAAATCAGTTGGAAGACAGAGTCACTGATATTGAGGCACCTGGACCTTCTGTCAGACATTCTTCACCTGTGCCTCCTTGTTCTTCTGTTCCAGTTCCAGCCCCTTCTCCTGCTCCAATGGTTGATCAGCCATCTTCTTCATCTGTTGGTTTTTCGGATCTTCAGTTAGAACAGCTCAAGAGTCTTCTTGTTGCTCAAGAAGATAGAATGAAGACTGAGCTTGACAGTAAATTCTTGAATCTTAAAGAAACTCTCTATTCATTAGAAGATCGAATTACCAAGATTGAATCTACTCTTAGCTCTTCTACTGAGTCTTTAAGTAGTGATTTAAAGAATATTTTTGAAGAACTTAAAGACATTTGTGGAGATGGTGAGACTTATGCAAAGTGCAATGCCGAGCTTCAAGACAAGATTTTAACTGCTTGTACTTTTGTGGATGAAAGACTGAGAGATTATGTCAAGCTTCAAACTGATGGAATGAAGAACATCATAGATCACTTAACAAGAATTGTAAGGACACATTTTTGATGTAATGGATGTTCAGTTTTTGCTATGTAATAAAAATTATGTTTTGATTTACATTTTGATATAAAGTAATGAAAAGTTAATTTTGAATGTTCAATGTAGTTTGAGTTTGAATGTACTTCTCTTATTATCAATGAATCTCAGTTCATGTTAAAGCATATCTTAAATCATGAATGTGATTGTGTTTGATGCTTCTCTACCTTTTTGTTGATAACAAAAAAGGGGAGAGTTTTATACATGACTGTATATGCATGGGAGAAATTAAACGAATGATAATGTATATGCATAATAAATAATTGATTGAGGGAGAGAAGGAAGTAATAATTAAACATTACACATACAGAGAATGAATGAAAAAGCAATTTAGATGAAAATGCTGAATTTTGACATTAAACTGTGTATGAGTTTAAATTGAATGAATGGGATATTTATTTGAGTTTCATAGGGGGAGCTACCTCATTCAGGGGGAGCCTAACTATGAAAATTAAATAAATTCTTCAATTAATCATGCATATACTCAATGTTTTTGTCATCATCAAAAAGGGAGAGATTGTTGAGAAATTGTTGCCCCAATTTTATTGATTTTGATGATTACCAAAAGCCATGAGTATATTAAAAGATGCCATGAATTTATTTACATGAGCAATGAATTTATTTCTCATAATCAATGAGTTTGTTAAGTATGATTATAATCAATTGGAAAGTAGCTTCAAGCTCCATGTTTAAGCTTTCAAAAAGAATTTTTATACTTCATATTTCAATCAATGAGTTTTTGGAACATATCTTGAATTGATTCTTAATGTCAAATTTATTGTATACAAGTCAAAAATTGATTTAAAATAATCTGGAACGAATTTCAAAGTCAATCAGAAAATTCTCTGATTTTTGATACGTTCCGGAGCCGACTTAGAGTTTCAGAGTCGACTCCACTCAGTATACAGAGATTCCTGATTTTCTGAGTCGACCCCTGTGATTTCAAGAGTCGACCCCCGATATTGTCGAGCCGACTCCATGACTGTAAGAGTCGACTCTGCTCAGACTCCAGAGAGTTATTTTTCTGAGCACTTCTCGAGCCGACCCCTTGCTTTTCATGAGTCGACCCCCGACTGTCAGGAGCCGACACCTTATTTTTCTTGAGTCGACCCATTAACTATCTGAATGTTTCTATTTTTGGCATCACGTCTTCGAGCCGACTCGCCTAAAGTTGAAGCCGACTCCAACAAATCTGGGCGTGATTTTTTCTGTATGCCAACTCAGCGCCAATGGTAAGATTTTTCAATAACGGCTATATTTCCTTTTTCTAATGGCTATATTTTTGCAGAGTCTATAAATAGAGAAGCCGTTTTCAAATCAAAAAAGATATACATAGATCAAGAGAGAAAAAGAAAAGAAGAGGAAAAATATTTCAGAAGAAAAACAGAGCATCATTTGAAAAATTCGAGATTCAAAATAGAGTGAAAGAGAAGGCGTGAAATCAAAGGAGACTTCATCTGTGCTCAAGTCCATCAATCCAAGAAAGTATAGAAGAAAATCCAAGAGCCATTCAAGATCAAATCAATAGATTTTCAACATTCAAAGAAAGGGAGTAAAAGTTCAAATCGACTCCAATATTCAATCCGTGAAGAATCTGAGTTGAGGCCCGATTCCACATTTCAAAGGAGTTGAAGAAAAGAAGAAAAGAAGAAAAGCCTGCACTCAAATCAAATCTAAACAGGCCCTTCTAAACCTTGCTTTCATTTTGAAATATCTGCTCAAAAGGAGTTGTTTTGTACTAAACTCTTATTTTATCTTGTTGTTTGCTAATTCAATCAGTGGATTGAATTAGTGGAGGTAGTTTACCTCGGCACAAGCTAAGGATAGCTTGTGATGACCCAATTGATGATTTTGATGATTAACAAAACTATGTGAGTATAATTTTTGAAGGCTCTAATGATTTTGATTTAGTGTTTCAGCCTATAAGACTATTGAAAGATCAAAATCAAGTGTTACAATGTGTTCTGGATCGAATCTAATGTCTAGGTAAGAATTGCAGACATTAGAGTCGACTCCGAGAATCACAGAGCCGACTCCGGAACTGGCACGGCCATTAGAGTCGACTCCGAGACTGTGAGAGTCGACTCTCACAGACGGAGCAGAAAGTCGATTTTTCTGGCTCCAACCTAGAGTCGACTCCGGGTAAGTTAGAGTCGACTCCGGAAAAGCATCTTGTCGACCCCAGAAAAGCCAGAGACGACTCCGGAAAATCAGTTTAAATCGCCTCGAGCTAGAGCCGACTCCAGAAAAGTTAGAGTCGACTCCAACCCACCTGGAACGAAAAACGAAGTTGCCAGATCAGCTCTAACGGTAACTTTTCTATTTTTACTCATTTCTAACGGATATATTTTGATAGAAGGTACACTCCAACGGATAGTTTTATTCCAAAAGAGGTGTAAAAGAAATCTATAAAAGGGAGTCTATTGTTCAAAAAAAAAGAAGAGAGCGAAAAATCGAAAAACAGAGAAAATCTGAGATAGACAAATCCCATTTCAAAAATCCGTGAGCTTGAATCTTGAAAGGAAAACCTTCTAGCTCAAATCCACTCCACTCCAAAAAGCTCAAGAGGAATCCAAAGCGTTCAAATCAAAGTCTTGGATTTCAAGAAAAAGGGAGAAAAAGCTTCAACCCAACTCCAAAGCTTCAAACCGTGAAGAATCGGAGCTGAGGCCTGATTCAACAGCAAGAGGAGTTGAAGGAAGAAAAAAGAAGCCAAGCCAGCTCTCAAGCTCTAAAATCAGGCTTTCTAAACTTTTTATTTTGAAATATCTGCTCATTAAGGAGCTTTGTAATTAAACTCATTTTATTTGTTTGTGTCTAGTTCAATCTGGGGGATTGAACTAGAGGAGGTAGTTTACCTCGGTACAAGCTTGGTTAGCTTGTGTTAGGGTTTTGTGCTGGTAAGCCCGTGTAAAACCAGCTGGGTTCGTTGTGATCCCGGTAAAACAACAAGTTTGAGTTGTGAGCTTGGAAAACAACTCGGCTGTAATCTAGAGAGATTATAGTGTGGACCCAAGTGAATCTTGGGAGTGGACGTAGGTGTTGGATACACCGAACCACTATAAAATATTTGTGTTTGCCGTGTTATTGTCTCTTCTCTATCTCTCATATACTTGTGTTTGTGCTTTGCTTATTTTGCCTTTCATTGCACATCTCAAGCAAATTATTTAAAAAGTCTTAAATTTTTTAAGAACCCAATTCACCCCCCCCCCTCTTGGGTTGCCATCTGGGCCAACAATTGGTATCAGAGCTAGTGCTCATTTAGATTTGATCTCACGATCAAGAGCTAAAGTTCCTTATGGCAACACAAAGTGGTTCATGTTTTGCTGAAGGTCATTCTACGAATAGACCTCCACTTTTTAATGGCTCAAACTATTCTTATTGGAAAGCTAGAATGAGGATATTCATTCAAGCTTCTGATTATGAGCTTTGGGGTGTTATAATTAAATGGACCTAGTACACCCACACACCTTATTGATGGCACTATTGTTCCAAAGCCCGAAAGGGATTGGAATGATAATGATAGGAGAATGGCACAACTTAATGCTAAAGCCATTAATATCTTATATTGTTCCTTAGATTCAAATGAATTCAACCGCATCTCTACTTGTAATTCCGCTAAAGAAATTTGGGATAGGTTGGAAATTACACATGAAGGAACAAACCAAGTAAAAGAATCAAAATAAATATTTTGGTTCATAAATATGAATTGTTACAATGGAACAAACTGAAACCATCACATGCATGTTCACTAGATTCACTGATATTGTGAATGGTTTGAAAAGTCTTGGAAAAATTTATACTAATGCTGATCTTGTTCGCAAAATCTTAGGTCATTACCAAGATCGTGGGAAGCAAAAGTCACAGCAATCCAAGAAGCCAAAGACCTCAATGCACTACCCTTAGAGGAGCTTCTAGGATCTCTAATGACCCACGAGCTGACAATGAGGCAGCATGTTGAGGAGGAAACAAAAAGAAGAAAACCATTGCCCTCAAGACTGCAAAAGAATGGAAGAGAGCAGCAGTGATGATATGATGAGATGATGATGAAACTGCTCTCTTGGCCAAGAAATTCAGAAGATTTATGAGAAAAAGAAACCCTTCCAAAAAGAAAATTTGGAAAAAAATGGAAGGAGAAAAGGATAAGAAAAGGACAAGGACAAGAAAAGAGAAAGACCCCTTGATATGTTATGAGTGTAAAAACCGGGGCACTTTAAATATGATTGTCCACAATTGAAAAAGGCCTACAAGAAAAAGAAGAAAGCATATGGCAACATGGACTGACAGATGAATCTTCTTCCGAAGAAGAAGAACAAAAGGAAGTTGCAAATATCTGCTTCATGGCCAACGACGACGACAACGAATGAGGTAAGTTCCGAAACCCCCGATGATGAATTTACATTTGATGAAATGTTTGAAGCTTTCAATGAATTGATGATTGATTTTAAATCTTTGAAAAAGAAATATAAGTTTTGAAAAATGATAAATTAGCTTAGCTAAAGTAAAAATGAATTAGCTTTAGAAGTTAAAACTTAACTAATGAAAAAGAAGAACTTTCTTAAGAAGAAAAGATTTTAATCTTGATTTGCTAAAACTGAAAGAAAAATTAATTAGAAAAAGAATCAATCTCTAAAGACAATGATTTATTAAAGAAAGATGTTAAAAAGTATAAAGACATTGTTGAAAATTTACTCTAAGCTCAACAAAACTAAATATGATTTAGATAGTCAAAAAGCTGTTTTTGACAAAGCAGGTTTAGGGTATAACACATTAAGGAAACAAAAATCTTTAAAGAATATTTTTATAAAAGCCAACCAAAGTAATATAACTTGTTTCAAATGTAATGAAAAAGGTCATAAATCATTTGAATGCAAAACGTTAAATAATAACAACAAGTTAAATATTAAAGCAAAGAAAATATGGGTTCCGAAAGGAACAATTTTTGTTGCTGCTAACCATGAAGGACCCAAGAAAGCTTGGGTACCTAAACATAAAGTTTAAATTATGTTGCAGGAATGTCTTGTAGCCAAAAGATCAAAGAAAAAGTGGTACCTTGATAGTGGCTGCTCAAGACATATGACGGGTGACAAAGATGAATTCATCACCCTGGAAGAAAAGAAAGGTGGAGTTGTGACGTTTGGCGATAACGGTAAAGGTCAAATTTATGGGCCTTGGTAAAGTTCGCATAACTCCATCTATAGTTATTGATAATGTACTTTATGTTAATGGTTTAAAGCACAATTTAATTAGTATAAGCCAACTATGTGATAAGAACTTTAATGTTTCATTTAAATCTTCTATTTGCATAGTATCTGATTCCATTAATGATAGCATTGTTTTTACTGGTTATAGATATGGCAATGTGTACTTAGTTGACTTAGACAAAATATCTGAAAGTAGTCATTGCCTAATTGCTGACAATGCTAACATAAATGATATTGGATGGTTATGGCATCGTAGATTAGGTCATGCAAGCACACACCTTATTTCAAAACTAATTAAAATGGATTTAGTTAAAGGTTTACCTAAATTAGATTTTGAAAATAACAAAATATGTGATGCATGTCAATTTGGAAAACAAACTAGAAGTTCTTTCAAATCTAAAAATATTGTTTCAACTTCTAGGGCTTTAGAGCTACTTCACATGGATCTTTTCGGACCAACTAGAACCACAAGTCTAGGAGGAAAGAAATATGGTCTAGTGATTGTAGATGATTATTCTAGATATACTTGGGTAATGTTTTTAGCTCACAAAGATGAGACTTTCTCGATATTCCTGAAATTCTTCAAGAAAGTCACAAATGAGAAAAACACTACTATAGTATCTCTAAGAAGTGATCATGGAACAGAATTTGAAAATCACTTATTTGAAAATTTCTGCACTGAAAATGGAATTAATCATAATTTTTCAGCCCCTAGGACTCCACAACAAAATGGTGTAGTTGAAAGAAAAATAGGACTCTAGAAGACATGGCCCGTACCATGCTATGCGAAAGTAACCTACCAAAGTATTTTTGGGCGGAAGCTATTAACACAGCATGTTACATCTTAAACAGAGCTTTAATAAGACCAATATTAAAGAAAACACCTTATGAATTATGGAATGAAAGAAAACCAAATATAAAATACTTTCATGCATTTGGATGTAAATGTTTCATTCATAATAATGGTAAAAACAACTTAGGAAAATTTGATGCTAAATCTGATGAAGGAATTTTTCTAGGTTATTCAACAACTAGTAAAGCTTATAGAATCTTTAACAAGAAAACCTTAATTGTTGAAGAATCCATACATGTAGTGTTTGATGAATCTTTAGCAACTGGATCTGAAAAGATTGATGATGAGGAAGATACAAACATAATTGAAAAAGATCTTGAAAAACTTAATATTGAAGTATCTTCTGATCATGAACAAGAAGCTAAAGATGATGATTCACATAAGGACGATGATGTCAATATTGATCATAATGATATAGATCTTCCAAGAGACTGGAGATATGCCCATAGTCATCCCAAGGAATTGATTATAGGTGATCCATCTCAAGGAATAAGAACTAGATCATATATGAGAAATATTAGTAATCATCTTGCATTTGTTTCACAAATTGAACCTAAAACTATAGAAGATGCTGAAAAAGATAATAATTGGATGTTAGCAATGCAAGAAGAATTAAATCAATTTACAAGAAATAATGTATGGACTTTAGTTGAAAGACCTAAAAATCATTCAGTAATAGGATCAAAATGGGTTTTTAGAAATAAACTTGATGAAAATGGCATAGTAATTAGAAACAAAGCTAGATTAGTTGCAAAAGGATATAATCAAGAAGAAGGCATTGATTTTGATGAAACTTTTGCACCTGTAGCTAGATTAGAAGCTATTAGGCTATTACTAGCATTTGCATGTCACATGAACATTAATTTATTTCAAATGGATGTTAAAAGCGCATTTTTAAATGGATTTATAAATGAAGAAGTTTATGTAGAACAACCACCAGGTTTTATAGATCACGAATTTCAAATCACGTTTTTAAATTACACAAAGCATTATATGGTTTGAAACAAGCACCTAGAGCTTGGTATGATAGGTTAAGTAAATTCTTAATTGAAAATGATTTCACAAGAGGAAATGTTGATAAAACATTATTTTTGAAAAGAAAAAGTAAAGATTTACTTGTAGTACAAATATATGTTGATGACATTGTTTTTGGTGCTACTAACGATTCTCTATGTCAAGAATTTGCCAAGTTAATGCAGGGAGAATTCGAGATGAGCATGATGGGAGAACTCAACTTCTTCCTTGGACTCCAAATCAAACAAAGCAAAGAGGGTATCTTTATCAACCAAACAAAGTACACAAGAGAGATTCTAAAGAAATTTGGTATGGAATCAATTAAACCCTCGGAACACCAATGAGTCCTTCATGCAAGCTGGACAAAGATGAAGAAGGTAAAAAGGTTGATCAGAAGTATTATCGAGGTATTATCGGATCCCTTCTTTATTTAACAGCAAGTAGACCAGATATTATGTTTTCTGTATGTTTATGTGCTAGATTTCAATCAGAACCTAAAGAATCACACTTAATAGCTGTTAAAAGAATACTAAGATACTTAAGTGGAACAAAAAATGTAGGTTTATGGTATTCTAGAGACTCCACATTAAATCTAATTGCATACTCAGATTCTGATTATGCCGGATGCAAGTTAGATAGAAAAAGCACAAGTGGTGCATGCCAATTTTTAGGAAGTAACTTAATCTCATGGTTTAGCAAAAAGCAAAATTCGGTTGCATTATCTACTGCGGAAGCAGAATATGTTGCAGCTGGAAGTTGCTGTGCTCAAATCCTATGGATTAAGAGACAACTTGAAGACTATGGTATCACACTTGATAAGACACCCATAAGATGTGATAATACAAGTGCAATAAATCTTACTAAAAATCCAATTCAACATTCAAGAACAAAGCACATTGAAATAGATATCACTTTATAAGAGAACATGTAGCCAATAATGAAATTTGTCTTGATTATGTGAATACTGAAGAACAACTTGCAGATATATTAACAAAACCCTTAAGTGAAGAAAGATTTTGTTATCTTAGAGGAGAATTAGGAGTTTGTGATCCTTTGGAATAGTTTTCTGAAACTCTTAAGGACATCTATCTAGATTTCATCATTTTCTTGAAAAATCTTGATATTTCAATAAGGAAATCTATCTAGATCTTGATTCATGTTTCCCCAATTGCTAAAGAACTTAATCTATAATTTGATGATTAATTTGAATAGTTTCAAATCTTGAAACTCAATTTTTTATCTCTGAAACTGTTAGAGTCGACTCTGACAGTTTGCGGAGTCGACACCTGAGTTTTTGATTTTCTGTCTAAGTGATTAGAGCCGACTCTGGCTTTTGTGGAGCCGACTCTAATACGAGCGCTGACAGACTTTCTGGCTCGGAGCCGACACCCAGTTTTCGGGAGTCGACTCTAAGTCGAGTTAGGTCAAAAATAAAAAGGCGGAGTCGACCCCCAATCATTCCAATCGTCTCCTAAACCATTCCTAAGAGCTCCAAAACTTTTCCAACTTCCCCAAATCCACTCAAAACCCCTGATTAACCTTCCAATCCTCTCAATGGCACCAAAGAGGCGCGGATTCGTCGCTGGAGCATCCGTTCCAACGAGAAGACGCACGGTTCGAAGGCAACCATCGCCTTCTTCCTCTTCGGCCACTCAAGAGGATTCTCCACCTTCACCCTCATCTCCTAAGGTTGATCAATTAGCTGGTAAGACCATTACCACTGGGAGGAAAGTTAATTTTGATTTATTTGAATCGGAGGGTTTCTCTATTGGAAGAAATTTAAGGGATATGGGATGGGAGAAAGTGTGCTCACTAGATTTACCCACATATCCAGCATTGGTAAGAGAGTTTTATAATGGATTAAGCAGAGGAGAAGGAGGATTGTAAGCACAGTGAGAGGAACTAGGGTTATGGTAACAACTGAGATTCTTGGAACCCTATTAGAAATGCCCACTGTTGGTTTAATGGAATGTCAACTTAATGACAGAAGTGGTGCACTATCAAGGATGCTAGGAAGAGATGTGACTGAGTTCGAAGAGATCTTTGCAAATCAGTTAAACCTAGAACTCAGATTATTGCATAATATTGTGGTAGAATCTTATTTCCAAAAATAGGGAGATTTGAGTATGTCTCGGAGCGAGACGTTCTGATGATGGACTGCATTATAACTGGAAGGCCAGTCAATTTAGCTGGCATGATGATAGGATACATGGCAGAGGCAGCCACTAAGAAAAGATCAACACTGCCCTACGGTNGTTACATGGCAGAGGCAGCTACTAAGAAAAGATCAACACTGCCATACGGTATGATTCTGACATTAGTTTTTAGAAGCCAGGGTGTGCTCATAATGGAAAATGAACCTTGAAAACTGAGACACACTGATTATTACAGCACTTCTACTATTCATAGAATGGGATTTAAGAAAGTTAATGGTGTTTGGATGAGGAGAGAGGAAAGAACAGATAGGGATGGTGCAGAGGGAACCAGAATAGAAGAAATCCGGGACCATCTACTGCGGGACCATCAGTCCCTGATTCATCTTTTGCGGGACCTTCGTCTGCTGGACCTTCGGAGGCCGGACCGAGTTCTATACCATCACCTCCACATCAGCCTATAACAAATTCTGGAAGATTTTCTAATGAACAACTTGATCAGTTAAGAAGCTTACTTGCTGAGTATGACAGTCACAGGTCAAATGAAATTAATCAATTGAAGGATGACTTTAATCAGTTAAAAGAAGAATTAAATTCGAGACTGGACATGCTATCCTTTACCTTAGGCAGTTCTGTAGAATCCTTTGGAGCTGAGCTTCACAAGATCTTCGAAAGGATGGAAGGCATTGCCGATGGATCAGGATCGTATGTTCATGCAACGGGTCAATTAAAGAAGGATATTGACCTTGCAGTCTCTCAAATCGAAGCTAGCTTGAAAATTTTAAGAAAGCACAAAAAGATGATGTAATGGAGATAATAGGTCATCTAAAGAAAATTGTATTCAAGCACATTTGATCTTGTTTTTGAGTTTGATAGCTTGTACTTAGGAAGTTTTTGATTATCCAATGTATTTCATTTTGAAATGTAAATGAATCAACTGATGTAATGGTTCTTGCATATGAAATACAATTTCACTTTTTCAAATTTTGATTGATTGGATTCCTATGCCTTATTGAGTTTATAAATTTTTCTTTACCTCCTTATTGCTAATAACAAAAAAGGGGGAGAGATAGTTGTGTATATGCAAAGAAAGATTGAATAAGAATATTGAATAATATATGCATAAAGAAAGAAAGAAAGGGGGAGAATTAATTGTTTATGCAAAATGAATTGAAATGATTATCAGTTACAATTGATGTTGATATACAAGAGGAGCTACTCAATGCAGGGGGAGCTTAACAAAAAGCTCATTTACAATGTTATGCACATTAAGTTTAACAATTCAATATGATGGATTATATTGAACTCATGTACAATTTTAAAGTTTACATTGAACATTGGCATCAAAACCTTAATTTCAATGTTTTAAAGTTAAAATGACTATAATCCTTAGTTTGATTGAATTTTTGAATGCATATACTCAAAGTTTTTGTTATCATCAAAAAGGGGGAGATTGTTGACCCAATTGATGATTTTGATGATTAACAAAACTATTTGAGTATAATTTTTGAAGGCTCTGATGATTTTGATTTAGTGTTTCAGCCTATAAGACTATTGAAAGATCAAAATCAAGAGTTACAATGTGTTCTGGATCGAATCTAATGTCTAGGTAAGAATTGCAGACATTAGAGTCGACTCCGAGAATCACAGAGCCGACTCCGGAACTGGCACGGTCATTAGAGTCGACTCCGAGACTGTTAGAGTCGACTCTCACAGACGAAGCAGAAAGTCGATTTTTCTGGCTCCAACCTAGAGTCGACTCCGGGTAAGTTAGAGTCGACTCCGGAAAAGTTTCTTGTCGACCCCAGAAAAGCCAGAGACGACTCCGGAAATATCAGTTTAAAACGCCTCGAGCTAGAGCCGACTCCAGAAAAGTTAGAGTCGACTCCAACCCACCTGGAACGAAAAACGAAGTTGCCAGATCAGCTCTAACGGTAACTTTTCTATTTTTACTCATTTCTAACGGATATATTTTGATAGAAGGTACACTCCAACGGATAGTTTTATTCCAAAAGAGGTGTAAAAGAAATCTATAAAAAGGGGAGTCTATTGTTCAAAAAAAAGAAAAAAAGAAAAACGAAAATCTGAAAAACAAAGAGAAAATCTGAGATAGACAAATCCCACTTCAAAAATCTGTGAGCTTGAATCTTGAAAGGAAAACCTTCTAGCTCAAATCCACTCCACTCCAAAAGGCCCAAGAGGAATCCGAAGCGTTCAAAATCAGAGTCTTGGAGGATTTCCCAACTTGGAGAAAGGAGATTCGCTTCTTGCTTTTCATCCCTTCTCAACTGCTTCAACCACGAAGAATCGGAGCTGAGGCTTGATTCAATCCAGCAAGGAGAAGAAGAAGAAAAGAAGAAAAGATCAAAAGCCAACCTATCTACAAATCAGGCTTTTCTAAACCTTATTATTCTTAAATTTGTATATTTGCTCATTGAGGAGCTTTGTATTCACACACAATACTTGTCTTATTTTTGCCTAGTTCAATCTGGGGGATTGAACTAGAGGAGGTAGTTTTACCTCGGGTTAAGCTTGTTTAAGCTTGGGTTAGTTGTGAGCCCGTGAAAAACAACGTGTAGGGTTTTGTGCTGGTAAGCCCGAGTAAAACCAGCTGGGTTCGTTGTGCACCCGGTAAAACAACAAGTTTGAGTTGTGAGCTTGGAAAACAACTCGGCTGTAATCTAGAGAGATTATAGTGTAGACCCAAGTGAATCTTGGGAGTGGACGTAGGTGGTGAATACACCGAACCACTATAAAATCTTTTGTGTTTGCAGTGCCTCATTGTCTCTTTATCTATCTCTATAGTTATCTTGCATTTGCACTCATTAATCACAAGCAAACTATTTTAAAAAGGGGCTAATTTTTAAAAGACCCAATTCACCCCCCCCTCTTGGGTTGCCATCTGGGCCAACACACATTCTCCGAAAAACTTCATTAGAGCTCAAACAGAGCTCCTGACACCGCTCCTAGAGGAACTCTTCCTCGGGGATCCTTCTCCTCATTTATCTGTTTGCTGTGAATCTCCACTGACTTGGGCATCGGAGGGTTTTCCGCAGAGGGCACCCCCAAACCATCCTCTGCTCGAGGACTGTTTTGCAGGTTCCGGCCAGGAGTCGAGCCCGGATTCGAAGCTCTAACAGCATCCGAGTCAGAGAATGGATTTCCGTGGCAATATTTCTCAATAAAGAAACTGCAAGCATCAAGAATATGAATGACGTAAGAAATGTCTATCCAAGCAGCATAAAGTAAATAAAAGAGTTAAGAAAGCCGAATTCCTCCGCCGCTAACATAGCTCCATCAAACTCATAAATAAAAAAAATAAAATTTATAAATTTATTTTAAATATTTTTATTAAAATTAATTTTAATAAATTTAAAAAAAAATGAAAAACGTATGGCAGTGCGCTGCAATTTTTTCCAACTTTTTGATCACGGGAATCGATGGGCACCGCTTGTACGAGCTTTTCCCACGTAGCAATGGCGGGTGCTCTGAGTATAGTGCGATGCGTTCGTTGAGCAACACAAAAATATCAGTCAAAAAGTCGCTCAACCGGCGTGATTTGAGGTGGTATCCTAAAGCGTGACATGGTATGCGAAGAGATAATTTGATATACAAAGAAACCGTTTTTTTTTTTGTGAATACTTTTGCACAACTTGATGGTTTTCAAAATATATACGACCTACTGTTTTCACACTTCTTTATAAGAAGAGAAACCTTAAAATTTTACCTGAGTATCTCTCATGCTTCTTTTCTATGCTTACAAGCATTCAAGCTGTCAGAAAACCAATCCAATATTTATCATCTCTACTAGTACTTAGGATTTCTGTCCCAAATTTTGATGCCATTATAATAGAGATCCAAAAATCACTATCTAAACTTATATATAACATATGTTTTCAAGCTTAATCGGGTTGACCTTTTTCGGGCTTGTTTTGAAATTAAGCTAAGCATGACTCGTGATTTTTTCAAACCAAACCCGGCTATCTTTGTACACGATCATCCAGCGCGGCCTTTCATGTCCCGTGCGTGATCCACAGGATGATAAAGTGTTATATGTTTACATGACGATTCTGGTAGGAAAAGAGACTAAAAATTCAGAGATAAGACCTCTTTGCTCGAGCAAAAAGAAAACGCAAGGGATTATTAGGCCGGTGGATGGACCGTCAAGGATTAAATCTCACCCACCTCACCGGACATGGCTGCCTTTGAATTGAAACACCCTCGCTGCCCACCGCCTGCCTTTGAATTGGGAGGATTAAATTATTACGTCACCGTTTCTGCAGTCCCACTGCATGAACTCCACCGAGCTTTAGATTAATCCCGCACAGATAATATATAATTTTGGTCCCATTGAGTTTGGTGGGGGAGCTGATCGAGGTCATGTTGGGGCCTAAATTTAGCGCAGTATTGAGACCTGGCCCTGCTTTGAATCAAGTGTGATTTCTACTTTACTGCTCAGTTAGCTCCACATCCTTAATTATATCGATATGTTTTAGTTGAATTTTAAATGATTAAATTAACCAGAAGCTAAATTTACCATCTCTAGTTTAGGTTATACATGTAGAGTAACTCTAGAAATTCTATATCTTTTCAGAATTGAATGATGATTATTTAACATCAGTACACAATTATTTAACTCTTGATTACTTGATACATATGATAAAAATCTTCACATAAAGTAAGCAAATTAAAGGTGATAAATAACATCCAACATCTTAAATCATAAATGTTAATTTTTTTTATTACCAAATTCAAAAAAAATGCATAAATCTCTTAGAATTACACAAGATGTAACTTAAATCTAACCCATAAATTAAAAATAAAAAATATCAAATATACGTTTTATTCATACTTTTTTTTTCTTTTGCATATTACAGTATCAAAGGATTATTCATGAAATTTTGAATGATGTATCTAAGAAAATATATAATATTCAACTCAGCGGCCGATTGGGTTGCTGCTTCAGTGGCCCATCACTTCGAATTCTGAAGGTGGAAGCAGGAGAACCCATGCTCTATTTTACTTAAATAAATTTTATTTTCTAATATCTCGAGCTTGACTCGCACTAAAATGTGTGGTCATCCATCTATACCAAAAAGAAAAGAAAAGAAAATTATATAATATTAAAATCTTGAGATTAGTAAGAGTTACAATTAGCCAGAGTGAAAACGAATTCAATGATGAGTAATGAACCGTAACCTTTTTAAATGCATGCTGCTTAGCTAGGGGAAGAGGAGCTTCATGTACAAGAGTTGATTCCAAGTATCTTGAACGCCTGGCAAGCACCAATGGTTGCAGTCAACTAAGCTCTTCGGTTTTGCCAACTGCTCTTTAGGGTATTCAGTTGGATGGATTCTATAGATCGAGGTGTGTGCGTCCTTCCTATATTCTGAGAGTTGAGTGATGTTGATGATGGTGATGGGAGTCTTCGATCCACCAAGTACTTCTCCGACCACCTTCATCATGCTCTTGCTTGAACCGGAGCCCCAGTGAGTTGGATCTAGAATTGGAGTTGTTTCATTGTAACAGTTGCCATGCGGTCTACCTCCCCACTCAGCACTCCTGTCATTATCTTCCAAGATTAGATATCCAACGACTAACCATGGAAGATCGATGCTTCTGCTCTTGAGTTTTATAATAAAGAACTAAAATTGTTGCCATCCATATACAAACATTGCAGAGTTACAACAGGATGTTGAAGTTGATAGAATCTTGATGTTTTCCCATGGTAACAATTTGCCATAAAACCATGAGGGCAAAGTGCAAATATAATAATTATATGCTGAAAAATCAGTGAGAAATGCGTTACAATAAAGAAAAGTCTTTGGTATTGTGCGTGGTTCACCACATGCGATGATGGATCATGTGCATGTGGTGCGAAAATGAACAAAAATATTCTTAGACATGTGAGTGTGGCCAATCACCATATTTCATGCGGGTTATGCACCACATATGGTGCACAAAGACCTTTCCTTGACATAATTAGGCATTGATGCCAAACTATGTTTGAGGGCCAATTAAACTTTGCCCTTGGTGGGGTATGGGGATTCCTCTATATTCTTAACCACATAGGGAAGGGAAGTGGGCTCAGACTCCTCATAGCCCATTAGACTTTAGAATGGAAGAAAGTCTTGCTGCACTGGGAGTGAAGCGCGTGCTACACCACCCTCGACAATTGGTGCGTGACACTTGCACGGGCGCATGCCAAGGACTGAAGCATTTTTTTTTTCCTTTGCATAGTATTATCAGGTGTGGTGCTACACGGCTTTTATTGCAGCTTCTGCTATACTGCAGCAAGGCTTTCTCTTAGAACAAAGCATGAGCTAGGTTTCAATTTATTTAGATAGGACTGGGTTATTACTTAGCTTAGCCCAAACTCAACTCGAGGAAGCCTAAACTTATAGGCCCACAGTCAGCTTCCAATCTAATTCAAATTCAATCCCAAAACCTTGAATTTTAGTGGCCCTCTTAAATTTTTTATTAACTATATGAAAATAGCTCTTTATGTTACAGCAAATTTTCTTGAATAATAAGGTGTGATTATTTAAAATATTATTTTTTTTTGTATATACACTTAAAAACTGTAAATTATTCTGTTGGTCCAATTTTTGACTCAAAAGGGACTTTTATGAGTTGGCTCGATTGGATTTTGGGGTAGGTCTGAGCTTTGATTGAGCTCGACTCTAGTTTTTGAAAATTTTTTATCAGTAGGAGCCCGACTCAAAGCCCAAAAGGGTTTTAGACTGATATCGAGTTAAGACATAGCCTGATCTATGTATCTAACATAGCTCACTTCTAGCAACCAAAAGAAACTATAGACAGAGAAATGGCTTACCTAAAATGGGTAGGTGACATGGTTGTGAAGAAGACCCTGGTCTTCTTTGGATCCATGTTCTTCTCCAACCAGTTCACCATGCTCTTCAGCACCAACCGATAGCCATCCTCCGCCTTCATCATCATCGTGTATTTCTTGCCCCGATTCCGTCGACTGTGAAACCATGCATGAAGGTTGGTAAGCAAATTTGTAGAAGAAAGAGATATAAGGGTGATATGAAGTTGGTGGGCTGTGGACATTACACTATCTTCATCATTCTTCCTGGTTGCCACCATGCATATGTGTTGAAGACCAAAACATCGGCTCCCATCCAATACTGGGCATGGCCCTCAAGAGACCCAGAATATTCATGAATTATTCTATCTAACTCGCTGTGAAAGGTGGGATTGTCACAATTTGATTTGACGAGAAAGGGTGCCCAGTAGAACTCAATCGTAGCATTATATTCCTGTTCATATAGTATGGTTATTAGTTTTCGCATCACAGGATTCTTTTATTTCCAAAATGCTTCAGGCTCCATTTAGAACATATATAAGCCACTGGGTAATTGATTTCTAAATGAAATTAATTTCAAAGTAATATTCATTTGTAAACAAATTTAATTTCATGTTTGATCGATCTACTATGCATAAAACCGTACGTGTTGAAAGAAATGAAAATTCATTTCGATGTTTCATTTTCCTAAATTACTCTTATTTAATAATTATTTAAAAATAATGGTTAAAAATTATTATGTTAATTATATTTTCAAATCACATTTAATTATATTAATTATTATTTAATAACATAATTTAATATATTATGTTAAATTATAATTAACACTAATAATTTGTTAAGTACTTAATAAACATATATAAATATAATTATATATAAATAATTATATTATTCTAAATTATAATAATATTATTTATATAAGGTAAAGATATATATTAATTATCATGCTATATTATCAATATATAATAATAATTATCATATCATATTATATTATTATATAATATTAATACATTAGATAATATTAATATAATAATTTTATTATTTTATTTATTCATATAATTTATCATAATAATATTAGCACATAATATAGTATTAATTGTATATTATAATAATCATTATTAATTTGTCATAATAATCATCATCCTCATAGTAGTAGTAGTAGTAGTAGTAATAATATCCATAACAAGGGGTAATTTTATTTAAAATTTTTGTTTCCTTCATTCTATATAATTTATTTGTAAATCCTATCAATTTAGGAAAAGCAATTTCAAGTCATTTGATAATCCAAATTTTAAATTCATAATTTATTGTATTTCCACTAGAGTAAATCTTGGTTTTTTAAATGAATTTCATAAAAGTATGGAATTAATTTGCTCCAGACAGGATGTTAGTCAAAATGTGTACTTAAAACATTGAACGTAGATTACCGGAGCGGCAAATATGACGTGGTTTTCATTGAATTTATGGAGGCTCGAGTGGGCGGGGATTGAACCACGTAGGAGGCACAGCATGGAGACGAATTGGCCCTTGGTCAACGAGTCTCCGACGAACAGCACCCGCTTCCCTCGGAGCCTTTCGAGCATAAAGGTCGCGTTGAAGCTGTAATTTTTTAGTCACGTCACGAGAGCACGTTAGTGAATCATTTGACCACAGATAAGGTTAATTAACAATCATAATTCGATTTCTAAAATTATCATATATTTATGGGTGCATAAATGTACGTGAACAATTATAACTGTTGTGTATGGTAGAAAGGATCGTTACAGTGGCCTGATATATTTCATAATAAGCTAGGTTTTAAGCGTTCGCATGATGGTAGGTTTCTTGACTATTTTAAGATTCTAAAACCTATTTGCATGGAGAAATAAATAGAGAGAAAAAAAAAATAAAAACTGGAAGATAGAAGTAGAAAAAGAAAGATAGGAAGGCAGTAATAGGAATTGAGTCAGCAAATTAAAAAAAAAAAAGAATAGAAAGAAAGAAAGCATTGAAAGGAATGAATGAGAGAATAAAGAAATAAAAAATAAATCGAAGGGGAAAAAAAAGAAAGAAATGAAGGAAAAAAGAAAAAAAAGGAAAGAAATAAAGGAAGAAAAAATAGAAAATAGAAAAAAAGAAAGGAGAGAAAAAAGAAGAAAGAAAAGAGGAAAGAATAAAAAAAATAAAAAAAAAAGAAAGAAAGGAAAAGGAATTGATAAGAAAATAAGAAAAGGAAGAAACAAAATATATAATTTAAAAAGGAGAAAAAAAATAAAGAAAGGAAGAACAGGAAGGAGACACAGATACTAGTGAGGACGTTGACTAAAATGGCTAATGAATAGAACAAGAGATGGTGAGGGTCTTATTCCACGGAAAAAAAAGGATATATTTTTATCCCACAGAATTTAAAACGATTATTGTTATAAAAATAAATAAATTTTATATTTTGATCTCGTAATGATAGACACGTTGATGAGAGTTGTTTATTCTCGAATTACTTCATGCCTGGTAGTAGTAATCCAATTGCATGTCGTATGATAATTCCTCCATATATATATATTTATATATATCCTTGCGACTGCGAGGTTTACCTCGGAACCGAGCAGCCACGAGGCTTCCATCTCCACTTCTCGTACGCGTTGTCGAGCCTCCCATTCGACTGGCACTTGAGCTTAGCTTCCATGAAAGGGCAGTCGTGATCGGCGTATGGAGGCCTCGAGGCGTCGTCGTAGACCCACCCGCCACTGAACGCATCGCACCCTTCCTCCGTCCTCCCGATGGCAAACGGCAGGAGACCATCATCTCCTGCAACTGCCTTTCGATTCAATATAAAACAAAACAAAACAAAACTTTAGCACTGAAATCATTGTTGGGACTCCAACCTTGGGTCGATACGGTTTCCTGTTGCTGCTGTTCATGTGGCTCCGAGTTGTGGACCTCCCGTGACTTCAGTAAAGATTGCCTGAGGACGAAGGTTAAGTCCTCCACATAGAGCATGGCTAGATAGGAGACGAAGAGTACGGTAGTAAGGTAGAAAGCGATGGAGCTCTTCCTACGGGAAGAACAAGAGTAGGGAGGGGACGAAGACTTCATTATTTAGAACTTTAGGTGGGAATAAAGTTTTTTTTTCTTTTTTTTTTTTTTTTTTTGGCTGTTGACTTCGCTTTTTATGTAGCATTAGAAACAGATGGCAAGTAAATATAAGGACCATGAGACCACCATAGAACGTACGTAGATCTCAAGGCACGTGCGTGTCGAGGCCTAAAGGCTAAAGTATTCGCAGATTGCGTTAACGTGAAGGTTGCTTAGCCTTTCTGACTTCAAAGCAAAAAAAAAAAAAAAACATGCATGCCGATTTCAACCAGTAGTCATCCATTTCTTTTTGGAGAGGTCCTCTTCGACTTGTTTGACAGCTCTTCCACTCTACAAGGATGCAATAAATTTTAAGAGCTGAATATAATCGCACATGGAGGATGCAAGTTTTTGATCTTTGGCACAGCTTCAAGGTGCTATATATCAAGTGTAGCCAAAAGCGGGTCTTTTGAGTAGAGGAGTTGCTTGATCCAATGCCATCTAGTTAGAGCTAACTTGCTAGAGATATATATCTAAGGTATGATTTGCCCTATAATGCATCATTCGCTATCACTATTAATTGGTATTGGAGCCTGTATGAAAGCCTCTGTAATTGATTATCTTGATAAGAACAGCTTCTATGTGATGTGTGGATGAAAGGCACACTCTGTCAGCTAGCTAGTTTGTTGCCTACCAGCAAATGGTATATGCATGATGCTTGATATGGTAGCGGATGTCCAAGTCTTGGCCTTTTTTTACTTGAGACTCCTTTTTCCAAGAGAATTGACATAATCAACCTCCATTAGACATGGGATCCTCATCATTTTAATTTGAACAAAATTAGAATAATGTGCTAAATCTAATATTATGCAATTAGTTGTTAGGCCAAAGAGATCGTACCACAACTAGCAAGGACCCCAAGTTTAGAAGCGGCCTCCTGGCCCCGGCCATCTTCAATCCTCCCCTCCTAGAGGCTGACCGCTTGGTTTAGATCCATAGGCGGCGGCCTTGGTCCTGGTCACACCCAGAGTCTGCGCTGCCCCCATAGGCTCCTGGAGGGCCCCTAGCATCCTTAGGCGGGCCCGAGTGTCCTAGGCGGCCCCCCCTGTCCTAGTCTGGGCGGCCCCCGGTCCTGGGCAGCCCCCAGAGTCTGGGCGGCCCCCAGTCCTGGGTGGCCCCCAGTCTAGACGGCCCCCAGTCCTGGGCGGCCCCCTGAGTCTGGGTGGCCCCCTATCCTGGACGGCCCCCAGAGTCTGGGCGGCCCCTAGTCCTGGGCGGCCCCCAGAGTCTGGGCGGCCCTCAGTCCTGGGCGGCCCCCTAATCTGTGTCCTAGGCGGCCCCCAGAGTCTGGGCGGCCCCCGATCCTGGGCGCCCCCAGAGTCTGGCGGCCCCGGTCCTGGGCGGCCCCCAGAGTCTGGGCGGCCCCCAGGGTCTAGGCGGCCCCAGTCCTGGACGGCCCCCTTCTGGGCGGCCCCCTGTCCTGGGGGCCCCCAGAGTCTGGATGGCCCCCAGAGTCTGGGCGGCCCCCAATTTCAGAATAATACTAAACACGATAAACTGTCATGTCCGAAACAGAAATCGAGAATCATTAAACATCATAATGCTTTAAATGATTCGAATAAGACAAGCGCTGAAACACCACCGTTCATCTAGAAAAAGGAGATACTGAGCTCCTGTTTTAGGGTCAGATACCTTTTCTCTGACTCTGACATTCCCATTAACCCTGACATTCCCTTGGGATAACCAAGGTCATCACGAAGATCCTTATCTTCATGAGCAAGTTTCTTAATACCTTTATTATTATCAATGAATGACCACGTAGCAAAAAAAATGGAGGATGAACATTTATCCTACACGTGGACCTCTGGAATTAAAAAAAAAAATAATAAAAATAAATAAAAGAAGGGGATAAAAGGGAAGGAGGAGGGCAGAGGGGGGTTTTTCCTTCAGAAAAAGATCTCATAGCAAGAAAGAAAATCTGGTGATCCAGCATCAATAGATTGGCGCGCCAGGTAGGGGCACATCGTCGGAGCAGTGAGATATACCTGTTCTACGATTCCACGAACATGAGCTCTAGATCTCTGGAAGAAGATCCCACTGATTGGTCTGGGGGGCATCTTTCGCCTCCCAACCATGATTTCACAACTCTTGGCCCTTCTGAGCCGGTGAAATCGAACCCTCCGGTTCTTTCTTCACCACTGTCGGCTCCGGCTATTCCTCAAGACCCACTGCTGATCCTCACTCAGCAAGTCCAGACTCTCGTGGGGATGGTTCAACATATGCAAGAACAGCACTCTCAGGAGTCCCACAACGGCTCGAGCAGCCTCTATTGCCTAGGTCGGCTACTCCTGTTAGCCGACAATCAGCTCGAGGAAGATCTCCTCCGACAAAGCCTCTCCGCCCTTATTCCCCAGGAAGGCGGCGCTCCCAAAGCTCCCACGACGGCTCGCGCTCTTTGTCCCATTCCCCTAGCAGCCCACCTACCGGGCGACGACGGGGGAAGGAACCTTATGCAGAGCATCGCCGATGGCGTCATCAGTCTCCTTCCAGTTCTCCTGAACCAGCCGGAGGAAGTATAACCGATAGAATGGAAAAGCGTCTTGAAGAGCAAGATCGCCGGCTGGAAGAACTTAGTCAAAGGATCAATAATCAGCCGGGGTCGGATTACGACACCCGCCCCCCTCTCACTCGGCGGATTATGGAAGAGCCCATTCCAAGGAGATTCCGATTTCCTCAACTAGACCCCTATGACGGTACCACTGATCCCCTAGATCATCTGGAAAGCTATAAAGCTATCATGCAGGTCCAAGGAGCAATGGACGCCCTCTTATGCGTTGCCTTCCCAGCCACCCTCCGTAAGGCGGCCCGTGTTTGGTATTCTCGTCTGCCCTCACGTAGTGTTGACTCTTTTCGACAATTGGAGAGATCTTTCTGGCTCACTTCGATGCCTGTCGTAAAATTCCTCGAGTGGCAGACAGCTTATTCTCCGTGCAGCAGCAAGAAGGAGAATCTTTGAAAGACTTTATAACCCGTTTCAAAGTAGCGGCCCTAGAAGTTTATCATCTTGAAGACGCTGTGGCCACTTTGGCTCTAAAACGGGGGCTCCGACCCTCCCGTTTTACTTATTCTTTGGACAAAAGACCTCCTTCTTCTTATGCTGATCTCCTGAGCCGTGCGCAGAAGTACATCCGCGCCGACGAAGCTGATTCATCCAGGAGAGGTGCACAAGGGAGGGCTAGCAAAAGATCCGCTCGCCCAGAGTTGATCGGACCCCCTTCCAAGAAGCCCGAGCCCTTGCGCCGACCCACTGACCGCCGCAAGAGCCAGACTCCCAGAGAGGACCATCTTACACCTCTCTTGGCACCCCGGAGTCACATCCTCATGGAAATTGAAAACGAGCCTTATTTACGGTGTCCGCCCCCGTTGAAGAAGGGCACTGCCCGCGACAGAAGTCGCTATTGCCGTTTCCATAGGGATTATGGCCACGACACTGAAGAATGTCGGAACTTGAAGCAGCCATCGAAGAGCTAATTCAGAGGGGATACCTTGGGCAATACATCCAGAAGAAAGAGGCTCCTCCCATACCAGCTTTGATGGGACCTCCTCCTGCTCAAGCTAATATTGACAACACCCCAACAGAAAAGATGGTGGGCATGATTTCCCACGGAAAGCCTCATCTTCCAAGAGACCAAGGGGAGTCGAAGGATTAGATGATGTAATCCCTTCTAGGGAAATATAGCGGGGAGTAATGTTGTAAAAGATGATAGCGTCGTCGTTTCAATGACGGTCGCTAGACATCCTGTAAAAGAATCTTAATAGACAGTGGGAGCTCCGCTAATGTGCTTACTTATGATGCATTTCTTCGGATGAGTTTGTCTCCGGATTCTCTTCGGCCCGTAGCCGTCCCTCTAGTCGGTTTCACTGGAGACTCTATACGAGTCGAAGGCGAGATTACTTTGCCAGCTACGGCAGGATCGCCGCCATGTCAAAGCACGGTTATGCTGGATTTTCTGGTAGTTCGGGTCCCCCTGGCTTACAACGCCATTCTTGGCCGTCCTGGCTTGAATATGTTAGATGCAGTTATATCTACCAAGCGCTTATTGGTGCAGTTCCCTACCAGGCAAGGAGTTGGTGTGATGCATGGAGAGGTAGACTCGGTTAGACCCTGCTATCATTTAGCCCCTAGTCCCCAAATGGCTAGTATTCCTCCGGTTGCCGAGTCATTTGACCCTAGAGAAGTCGAGCGGAGAGGAGAGCCGCGGAGCTTCTGATATCTTACCCCCTGGGAGGTGATCCCACTNTCATTTAGCCCCTAGTCCCCAGATGGCTAATATTCCTCCGGTTGCCGAGTCATTTGACCCCAGGGAAGTCGAGCGGAGAGGAGAGCCAGCGGAGCTTCTGATATCTTACCCCCTGGGAGATGATCCCACTAAGATCGTGCAGATCGGTGAGCTCCTCTTCCCTGAAGTCCGGGATCAACTCCTAGCCTTCTTATCAATGAATGCAGATGTCTTCGCCTGGAAAATAACGGATATGGTCGGGATTCCTCCGGAGGTGATTACTCATCAGCTTAATATTAACCCAAGCTGCCGCCCTGTCCGCCAGAAGAAAAGGAGTTTTGCTCCTGAGCGGCAGAGGGTCATTGACGAGGAGGTAGACAAATTGCTCATGGCCGGTCATATTCGAGAAGCACGATATCCTGATTGGCTAGCCAATGTGGTTATGGTCCGGAAAGCCAGCGGAGGATGGAGAATATGCATCGACTACACAGATCTTAACAAAGCTTGTCCTAAGGACAGTTTTCCATTGCCCCGGATCGACCAGCTAGTAGATTCGACTTCTGGTCATGAACTTCTTAGTTTCATGGATGCCTTCTCAGGGTATAATCAGATAAAATTGGACCCCTCAGATGAAGAGCATACTTCTTTTATCACCGAGAAGGGCATTTATTGTTATAAAGTAATGCCCTTCGGGTTGAAGAATGCAGGAGCTACCTATCAGAGGCTGATGAACAAAGTTTTTAAAGACCAGCTCGGCCGCAACATGGAAGTATATGTAGATGATATGTTGACAAAAAGCACCTGCATCACCGACCATGTCGCCGACCTGCAGGAAACTTTCCACAACCTCCGGCTCCATAGAATAAAGCTCAACCCGCGCAAATGTGCATTTGGAGTTACAGCAGGGAAATTCTTGGGTTTCTTAGTTACCCGGCGGGGATTGAAGCAAACCCAGAGAAAATTCAAGCCATTCTCAGTATGAGACGGCCTATGTGTAAGAAAGAGGTGCAACAACTCACCGGGAGGATAGCAGCATTAAGCCGATTTTTGTCCAGATCAGCCGAGAGATGTTTACCTTTCTTCAAGGTCTTGCGTAAAGCAGATGGCTTCGAGTGGACAGAAGACTGTCAACAAGCTTTTGAAGAACTTAAGGAGTTCTTGTCCACACCACCCCTGTTATCCAAACCGGAGCAAGGAGAAAAGCTCTTCCTATATCTTGCGGCTTCTTCGGAAGCCGTTAGTTCCGTTCTGGTGCGTGTCGGCGACCATGCCGTTCAACGACCTGTATATTATACCAGCAAGGTACTTCATGGTGCGGAAGAGAGATATTCTAAAACGGAGAAAGTCATTTTCGCTTTATTCGTTTCCGCTCGACGACTCAGACCCTACTTCCAAGCCCATCCCATAGTCGTCCTCACTGATCAACCTCTCAGAGCTATTTTATCACGACCAGACACTTCTGGCCGGTTAGCCAAGTGGGCCATCAAACTAGGGGAATTCGACTTATCATTTCAACCCAGAGCATCTTTGAAATCCCAGGTCTTGGCTGATTTCCTAGTAGAATGCACCTGGTCTGAGCCATATCAAGAAGAAATCCCCCGGATCCTTTTAGATGCTGGGAGGAGGATCATGAAGCATGGGTCCTCCACGTCGATGGAGCCTCTAACTCACAGGGTAGCGGAGCTGGCCTCATTCTTGCTAGCCCAGAAGGCGCGGTACTAGAATATGCTCTTCGTTTCCTCTTTGAAGCCACCAATAATCAAGCTGAATATGAGGCTTTACTGACCGGAATCAAACTAGCGCATGGGATGGGGATCAAGAATCTCCGGGTTTTCACTGACTCACAGCTTATTTCCGCCCAGGTGGCAGGGGAGTATGAAGCTCGGGACCCTATCATGTTCCAATATCTGAACAAGGTCAGACTATTAATTCCTTTATTGGATCACTTCGCCATCAGTTATATACCCAGAGGTGAAAATGCCAGGGCCGATATGTTAGCCCGACTAGCTACCTCGGTCGATAGTGCCATGGGCAAAACCTACATTGAGTATCTGGAGACACCTAGCATTGAAGCTACTGAAGAAGCTTTGCCCATTATCCAAGAAGAAACCTGGATGGAATCTTATATCCGATATCTGAAAGACGGCGTTCTCCCAGTTGGTCGTGAAGAAGCTAAGCTGCTTAAGCGGAGAGCTTCTAAATTTGTGCTACTAGAAGGCCAACTTTACAAGAAATCCTTCTCTCAGCCCCTCCTCAAATGTGTTAATTCGGTTGATGCGGATTATATCCTTAGAGAAATTCATGAAGGCATCTGTGGGAATCACTCCGGAGGCCGATCTCTAGCACGCAAGGCCCTCCGACAAGGATATTACTGGCTCACCATGCAAGAGGATGCAACCGAACTAGTGAAAAGATGTGATCGATGCCAACGGTATGCCTACATTCAGCGGCAACCATCTTCTCAGTTAAATTCTCTTTCTGCTCCTTGGCCCTTCGCTCAGTGGGGCATGGACATCCTCGGCCCTTTCCCTCCGGCATCAGGACAGCGCAAATTCCTACTAGTAGCCGTCGATTATTTTACTAAATGGGTTGAAGCTGAAGCACTCGCCAAAATTACTGAAGCTAAGGTTAAAACCTTTTTCTGGAAAGCCATTATTTGTCGATACGGCATACCACATACCCTCATCACTGACAATGGCCGACAGTTTGACAACAACACCTTCCGGACTTTCTGCACTGATCTCGGCATCCTGCAACGATTCACCTCCGTCGGCCATCCACAATCTAATGGAGAGGCCGAGGTTACAAATCGCATGATATTACGGGGACTAAGGACCAGACTGGATACGTCCAAAGGAAGGTGGGTAGAAGAGCTCCCGAGTGTACTCTGGGCATACCACACAACACCCAGAACACCAACAGGAGAAACGCCATTCAACCTGGTTTTTGGTTCCGAAGCTGTTATTCCCGTCGAAATTGGCTTACCAAGTAGCCGAGTGGAAACGTACAACGAAGCAGACAACCTCCCTAATTTAAGAGCCAATCTTGACCTCATTGATGAAGCAAGAGATCGGGCTCGAATTAAGATGGCGGCATACCAACAGCAGGTAGCGAGGTATTATAATACCGCGTCCGCTCGAAGAATTTCCGTCAGGGAGATTTAGTTCTAAGAAAAGCTTCGATATCCAAACCAACAGAAGGGGGCAAATTGTCTCCGAACTGGGAAGGGCCCTATCGGATAAGAGAAGTTCTTCACCGTGGAGCATACCAGCTTGAAGACCTAAATGGACAACTAATCCCCCGAACGTGGAATGCAGACAATCTCCGACCATACTACCAGTAATGTAATGTATTTATCCAAATATTAAATGAGTCTGCACATTTGAACACATATTTTTAGATAATTCTTCAGAACGGCTCGGCGGCCCTACAGTCCAAAGGACACCCCCAGGCCGGCATGGCCCCTGAGGAGGTTCAAGTCCATGACTCAAGCGGCCCCGAACCACGATAGTCGGCGGCCCTACAGTCCAAAGGACACCCCCAGGCCGGCATGACTTGCCCCTGAGGAGGTTCAAGTCCGTGACTCAAGCGGCCCCGAACCACGATAGACGGCTCGGGCGGCCCTACAGTCCAAAGGACACCCCCAGGCCGGCATGGCCCCTGAGGAGGTTCAAGTCCGTGACTCAAGCGGCCCCGAACCACGATAGACGGCTCGGCGGCCCTACAGTCCAAAGGACACCCCCAGGCCGGCATGACTTGCCCCTGAGGAGGTTCAAGTCCGTGACTCAAGCGGCCCCGAACCACGATAGACGGCTCGGCGGCCCTACAGTCCAAAGGACACCCCCAGGCCGGCATGATTGCCCCTGAGGAGGTTCAAGTCCGTGACTCAAGCGGCCCCAAACCACGATAAACACTAAGTGGCCCCACGGTCCCAAAGCTTCATGCTTCCTGAACCCAGGATTAACTCCCCTATAGGGGCCCCTAGGCTGCCTTATCAACATTCTAGGACTTATCTTAATACAACACACCGGAAAACAACCCGATGACTATGATTTCCTGCCAACTCGTGGACGGATTCCCTAATCCATAGGCAGATGAAATATTAAGTAATACCAAATAAATAAAGGTAGCATCTGCTCATTTAAAGTCAATCTATTAGGAAACTTTATAAAGTCTCCTCAATAAAAGATGTTCATTACAAAAAGAGGTCCTTTAAAAGGACCAAGTCAAGGATAGAAAAACTAAAATTAAAGTCAAAATAAATTTAGGCATCCTCAATCAATTCCCTGAATGATCCTTCTCTATATTGGGATCGGAGGCCGGCTCCTCAGTAAGAGGCATTTCTGCAGCAGGATTGGTTGCCGCCACCCTACCCGCCGTGTCTTCGACCTCCACGTCAGGAATTTCTTCGTCCACAGGTCGAAAGCGTTCAAGGTCCTTTAAGTTGAAAGTGTCGGGCTAGCCTCTGCTTACACATCTCAAAGCCCTGAACAAAGGCATCTAGAGCGGCCTCCTGGAACTCCGATTCAAAATCCGGGGAGCCCTTGTACTCCTTAATAGCATCCCGGAACCTTGGCTTCGGCTATGGCCACCTTCTCTTGAGCTTCGGCTTCAGCCGCGGCCACCCTCTCTTGAGCTTTGGCCTCGGCTACCTTTTCACCTCGGCCTCAATCACAGCTATCTTTTCCCGGGCCTTGGCCTCGACCGCAGCTATCTTCTCCCGGGCCTCCGTCACCACTGTTGTAGCTTTGTCGAGAGAGTTCTTAGCGTCTTTCTCGGCTAGAACCAACTTCTCTACAGCATCACGAGCCGTAGCTTCCGCGTTATCAGCTCGGTTTTCAGTATGCTCTAGCCTAAGAGTGGTCTCTTTTAACCTCTCTTCCGTTGGCAACAACTTCGCCCGAACCTCAGACAATTGGGCATCTAAGCTCTGCAGCTCCATTTCCGCCTTTCCCCGCCAGGTCCGATAATCCTCACGAATAACCCGGAGATCGTGTAGTGCTTTTGATTCTCGGGCCTTCGTCTCCGCTAATTCTTTGTCTAAGCTCGCACTCCGAGACTTGGCCTTGTTTAAGTCTTCGCGCAATACAAAAAGGCCGTTTGACATCTGCAAAATACATTCATTAAATACCTGAATTCGATAACCACAAAGGGAAAGATCAAAACCTTACCTGAAGCGCAGCTGTGAACATGGTGTCAAAGGACTCTTCTTGTGTTACCTTCCTCATTTTATCCTGGAACCTGGGCAGGATCGCAAGCTTAAGAATTGTCTCCGACAGACAACTTTTGTACCCAGCGCCTGATTAGGCGGTTGAGGAGGCGGAGATAGATTTCCTAAAGCTTCTGAAGGAGCGGGAGCAGGAGCGCCCACTTCCTTTGACAAAGAAGGACCTGGCAAATCAACTTCGACTGCTTCCGCACTCCCTACAGATCCCCCAGCACTCTTATTGGGGAGTAGGGTGACTTCCGGAAGCTCTCTCTCGACAGGATCTCCTATCGGGATCCCCGTTGGAGGACTCGTCTCTCCTTCGCTATCTTCTATTAAGGTCGCTTCGGGAATCACCGCCGGAGGCTGAACCTGACAATCCGATTCGGACTGACGAAACTTTTTAGGTTCATTCCCCGCCGCGCCATGCTCGCCCCTCTCTCTCTTTCGAAGGTTTGATACCAAAAAGTCTCGAGAAAACTTCATTGCTGCAATATAGTGAACATAGGGTTAGCTAAAAAAGACACCAAATATGGTAACTAAGAATACAAAGAAGAGAAATGAAAAGAAAAAAGGAGAGAGATGAATTCTTCGAGGCTCACCGGGCGCTGCAGCCAGCGACACCGGCACGAACGCAATCTCCCGGAGATTATCCTCCGATAACAATTCTTTACTGGGGGGTATAATGGTAGAGATAAGAGTGTTGAAGAGCTCGCGGTCTCTCTCATCAATGCTCGCATTCTGGTTAGAACTGGTATCCGGGATACCCCAATCTACACCCAACCCCTCCAGATGTGCATAGAAAAATCGGGATTTCCACCCTTTGATCTTAGAAGGGAGATTAAGCCTAAGGACCCTTTTAGGCCTCGATGCAAAACTCCACCATCCATCCCTAACTGGGTTCCAAATCCTATATAGTGTTCTAAATAAGGAAAGTCGAGCGGAAGCTCCATGAAAAGAACAAAGCACTAGAAATGAAAATATAACGCAAATAGAATTGGGAGTGAGCTGTGCAGGGATAAGGCGATATCGGTTCAATAGATTTACAAAAAAAGGGTGTAAGGGCAGTCGTAGACCCCCCTTAAAAAACTCTTCATACAAAGCGACCTTATCTGGTCGCCCTAGAGTGACCCTATCCTCAGGAAGGGGAACGGAGAGCCGAATATTATCAGGGATTCCGAACTGAGCCCTAAGGTTCCTAAGATCCTGAGAGGATATAACAGAAGCAACGTCCGCCGGTCTAGCCAGTTTAGAAACAACCACAGGAGGTCCTACCTCACAACTGGTAGACGAAGAGGAAACCCTAGGGGACTGAGACAACAACCTAGACACGGGCTGTATAGACCGAGCATCGGGTTGGTCCCCATGGATGACTACCCCTCCCAAAGCCTGTCGACGTGCTTGGAGAATCTCCTCTCGGGAGGGCTCAACCATGGGGCCCTTACCTTTCCTATCTACGGGGGAATCCATAAAGAAAGAAAGGGAAAAGGAAGGAATCGACTGACCTGGGCTTGAGGAAGTAAAAAACGCAGGGAGATACACAAAATTAAGGATAAAGGGAAAGGGATGGCTCCCTCCTTTCTTTATATGTATCAGACGCAACGCCTCGAGCACCACAAGGACACCTGGTAGTCCATCAGTGGAGCCGGACAAATGAAAAGATGCTATCCTCTTAGAGATATGCGCCTCCCTCCTTTTTTCCCTTTTTTCGAAATGTCACTTATCATGTACTGGACGTTTTAAAATTCGAATTTTTCCGCCCTTCTCCCTTGCACGTGCATAACACACTTGAATACAAGGAAGATGGGCGAGGGGGCATATGATATGGATAATAAATAAAATAGTTAAAAAATAATATATAGTCTCTAGAGTCTGGGTGGCCCCCAGTCCTGGGCGGCCCCCAGAGTCTAGGCGGCCCCCAGTCCTGGGTGACCCCCAGAGCCTGGGCGGCCCCCAGAGCCTAGGCGGCCCCCGGACCTGGACGGCCCCCAACCCTGGGCGGCCCCTAGTTCTGGGCGGCCCCCAGAGCCTGGGCGGCCCCCAGCCCTGGGCGGCCACCAAAGTCTGGGCGGCCCCCGGTCCTGGGCGGCCCCCAGAGCCTGGGCGGCCCCCGGACCTGGGCGGCCCCCAGAGCCTGGGCGGCCCCCGGACCTGGGCGGCCCCCAGTCCTGGGCGGCCCCCAGAGTCTGGGCGACCCTCAGTCCTGGGCGGCCCCCAGAGCCTGGGCGGCCCCCAGACCTGGGCGGCCCCCAGCCCTGGGCGGGCACCAGAGTCTGGGCGGCCCCAGTCATGGGTGGCCCCCAGTGTCTGGGTGGCCCCCATCCTGGGCGGCCCCTAGAGCCTGGGAGGCCCCCGGACCCGGGCGGCCCCCAGCCCTGGGCGGCCACCAGAGTCTGGGCGGCCCCCAGTCCTAGGCAGCCTCCAGAGTCTCCTGGGCGGCCCCCAGAGCCTGGGCGGCCCCCAGTCCTGAGCGGCCGCCAGAGCCTGGGCGGCCCCCGGACCTGGGCAGCCCCCAGTCCTGGGTGGCCCCCAGTCCTGGGTGGCCCCCAGACCCTTGGCAGCCCCCGGACTTGGGCGGCCCCCAGTCCTAGGCGGCCCCCAGAGCCTGGGCGGCCCCCAGACCTGGGCGGCCCCCAGTCCTGGGCGGCCCCCAGTCCTGGGCGGCCCCCAGAGTCCAGACGGCCCCTAATCCTGGGCGGTCCCCAACCCTGGGGGGCCCTCAAATCGAGAAATGCTAAACATCATAACGCTTTAAATGGTGCGAATAAGACAAGCACTGAAACACCGCCGTTTATCCAGAAAAAAGAGACACTGAACCTCTATTTTAGAGCCAGATACCTTTCTCTGACTTTGACGTCCCCACTAACCCTGACATTCCCTTGGGATAATCAAGGTCATCATGAAAATCCTTATCTTCGTGAATAAGTTTCTTAATATCCTTATTATTAATTATCACTGAATGACCACGTAGCAAGAAAGATAAAAGATGAACACTTATCCAACACGTGGACCTCTAGGATTAAAACCAAAAATAATAATAAAATAAAAAGAAGAGGATAAAAAGGAAGAAGGAGGAGGCAAGAAAGGGGATTTTTTCTTCAGAAAAAGAGATCTCATAGCAAGAGAAAAATCTGGTGATCCAGCATCAACACATATGGTTGTCGACTGGTCATTTCTATAGGAATTTCTTAAAAAGATTCTTCTTTTTATTTTTGTTGATCGTCGATCTTCACTGACTTGAACATCGGAGGGTCTTCCATGGAGGGCCACCCTCAACGCCTCTCGCGTGAGGACTTTTGTGCAGGTCCACCTAAAAGGAAGCTCAGATCAGATCGCATTCGAATCGAAAGACAGATTCCGATGACAACACATGTCAACGATCAATTTACATAATTAATACATATTTACTATATATAAAAAAAACGATGCAACAAGTCTTTTTCATAAAAGATAGCTTATCATAGTCAATGCCATGCGATTGGGAACATTGAAGGGCCTTTGGAGCTGTTCTTTGGGAGGCGTTTCAATTTTTATAGTTGCTGAGGTGTGCCATCACCTCACATTCACGTGCCAGCGGATGATTGATTATACACACATACGAATAAAAATTAGATTTGATCATTTTTTTTTTTTTTTTTTATCATTTAACCCATACAATGCATAAATTTTAATAATAGAAATAGTAAAATAATAAAATAATTTTAAAATTTATATAAATTTAAGAATGTAAAAGATAACCGAATCCTATGCTTGATTATAATCGAATATAACCAAGTATATACATATATATATATATATATATGTATATATATATATACATACATATGTATGTATATATATATGTATGTATATATATATATATATATATGTATGTATATATATATATACATATATATATATATGTATATGTATATGTATATTTGTATATGTATATATGTATATGTATATGTTTATGTATATCTATATATATATGTATGTATATGTTTATGTATATCTATATATATATGTATGTATATATGTATATATATGTATATATATATATATATATATATATATATATAGAAAGAGAAAGAGAGAAAGAGAAAGATAGAAGTAGAATTAGCTATATTCGAATGTAAGGAAGCCTAAATCTGATCATCTTCCTACTTTATATCCACATAGTTAAGAATATCAATCAGATTAGAATGTATATATATATATATATATATATGTTGATCCATTAATTGATTTTGATGATTAATAAAGGAATTGAGTATTTTATTTGATTACTAATGGATTTTATAAGTGTTTCAGGACTTAAATTTATTTGATCAATTTAAAGAAATTAAGAAATAAATTTTGAATCAAATACAAATCAGAGATTTAAAGTTTCAGAGCTTGGAGTCGACACCTAGAAAGTTTGGAGCCGACCCCATGGCCAATTCAATTTTAATCTGATTTTTGATACAACCGGGAGCCGACACCTAGAGTTTCGGAGCCGACACTAAGGTTTCGGAGTCGACACTTACAGTGTCTGGAGCCGACTCCGATGCGGGGATAGAACGTTGATTTTCTGAGCATCCTGGAGCCGACACCTACAGTAGTCGGGAGCCGACACCTGACGACGGCGAGCCGACACTTACTTTTGAGGAGCCGACTCCACGATGAACTCGGATTTACTATTTATGGAAAAACGATTCGGAGCCGACACCTGAAAAGCTGGAGCCGACTCCAACCCACCTGGACGAAAAATCAAAAATGCCAGATCAGCTCTAACGATAATATTTTTGATTTCTGACATCTAACGGCTATTTTTTATGAATGGAAAATCCTTCGAGGTACACTCCAACGGCTAGATTTTCACCCAAAAATGAATCAAAGAAAAATCTATAAAAAGAAAAAAAACAACCGTTTGAAAGAATATAGAAAGAGAGAGATAGAAACGGATAGACAAAAATTAAAAATCAAAATCCAAGAAGTCTTGAGCCGTATATCCAAGAGAGGAGCTTTCAAGTTCAAAACCTTCCACTCCACAAAGCTCAAAGGAGAATCCAAGCCATTCAATTAGAGAAAAATCGGAGGATTCTCAACTAGAAGAAAGAGACCAACTTTTCAATCTTATCAACTGCATCTACTGTGAAGAATCGGAGCTGAGGCTTGATTCAACCCAGCAAGGAGAAGAGGAAAAGAAGAAAAGAAGAAAAGCTCAAAGCCAAAGAACTTCAAACCAGGTTTTTCTAAACCTATTTACTTTTCTTTGAATATCTGCTCATTAAGGAGCTATGAAAATTTGTAAAACATTCTTATTCTTGTTTGTGCCTAGTTCAATCAAAGGGGATTGAACTAGTGGAGGTTGTTAACCTCGGGTCAAGCTAGTTTTGCTTGAGTCTTGTGTTTTGTGCTGGTGAGCCCGAAAAACCGACTGGGTTCATTGTAATCCTGGGTAAAACAACAAGTTTGAGTTGTGAACTTGTAAAACAACTCAGCTGTAATCGAGGTGATTATAGTGTGGACCCAAGTAGGATCTTGGGAGTGAACGTAGGTGTTGGATACACTGAACCACTATAAAATCTTTGTGTTTGCCATTCTTCCATTGACTCTATCTCTATCTCTGTTTTATTCGCTGTACTTTGTATTTACATTGCATTTGTTTTCATTCATCTTAAGCAAACAATTTTTTTTAAGAGGCTAAATTTTTTAAAGAACCCAATTCACCCCCCTCCCCCCCCTCTTGGGTTGTCATCTGGGCCAACAATTGGTATCAGAGCAAGTGCTCATTAGATTTTGATCACACGATCAAGAGCTAAAGATCCAAATGGCAACTCAAGTTGGATCATTTGCCGAAGGTCATTCTACAAATAGACCTCCTTTGTTTAATGCTTCCAACTATTCTTATTGGAAAGCAAGAATGAGGATATTCATTCAAGCTTCTGATTATGAATTGTTGGGTGTTATAACTAACTAGTGTTTGGGGCCGGCTATCCGCGCGACGAGGCGGCTCGGGCTTTCTTGACCGTCCTCCAGTGGGTTCTATGGGTGCTGACTTCTTGCTGGAACTTTTGTCGGCCTCCCTTCTGGAAGAATCTGCTTCGTTGGCGCAAATGTACTTTTGTGCTTGGCTTAGCAGCTCGGCGTAGGAGCCGGGAGGCTTTTTATCTAGAGAATATGCAAATCTGGATGAGCGGAGTCCTCGCTTCAGTGCGACAGTGGCTACAGAATCCTCCAAGTTATAGACCTCGAGCGCGGCCTCCTTGAATCGAGCCACGAAATCCTTCAGAGTTTCCCCGCTCCTTTGTTGGACAGCGAACAAGCTATTGGCGACTCGAGGGATCATCCGGCGTGCATCGAAGTGGGCCAGGAAAGATCGCTCGAGTTGCTTGAACGAGTTGATGTTGCGTGGTGGCAGATGAGAGTACTATGCACGCACCGCCTTCCGAAGTGTGGCTAGAAAAGCAACATACAGGAGAGAGTCCATCGCCCCCTGGACCTGCATGAGGATCTTGTAACTCTCCAAGTGGTCTAGGGGATCCGTCATACCATCATACGGGTCCAGCTGAGGGAGATAAAACTGGGGTGGGATCGGCTCCTCCATGATGCGACGCGAAAGAGGTGGACGGCGGTTGTAGTCCACTCCATTTAGGTTGGCGATTCGGCGGCTGAGTTCCTCCAATCGTTGATGATACTCGTCGAGCCGTTGCTCGGCCCGATGAGCGGCCTTCTTGCTCGAGTCTCCTTTAGAAGAGTCAGAGGAAGAGGATGGAGAGGCCCGCCGGTGTATTGGGTGCAATCGCCGTGGCTCCTTCTCACTGCGTCGCCTGCGAGAACGATCGGAATGGCGGGAAAGGGACCGTCACCGTTTCGAGGTTTCCCGGCGGCGATACCTCGGAGACGAGTGGTGGGAGGCTTCAGGAGGGGTCCTTCCCTGATGAGGTTGAATGGTTCATGGCCTTCCTCGCGGAGCGGAGGGGGCTGAGACGGCGGCCCAGGTACGGCAGCGAAGCAATGTTCCTTCAGTCCCCATACCACCGTCATCAGATCCTGCACTTGATGGGCCAGGGCATCTAGCCGATCGAACTGGTTATCCTGTGGTGGCACAGGAGGTGGAACATGGAGGTTGTCCTCCGATTGTTTAGCCTGTGGGATACACTCCGCAGCCTGACTGGTAGAAGCTTCCTGAGCTCGCGTGGTTACCATCGTCTCCCTTGCTGGGGTCGCAGATACGTTGAACAAACGTTCACCTGCCCCCCCTTCCTGGCGCGCCAATCTGTTACTGCCAAACTACTTGCAATGACCGTCGGGTGAGTTGGGATCTCTGCAGGCCTTCCAGAGTACAAAAAGGTCACCGTCTTCCTTCAGGAGCCTGCAAAAAGTCTTAGACCGGTGGTTCCGGTGGGGACCCTCCGACGCCCAAGTTAGTGGGTTGTTAGAACAGAAAAGTTGTATATATCAGTAGAGTTTTTTTTTAGAGAAGAGTCCTCTCGCGTTGAGCTCGGGTCCTTTTCTTATACCACTCTAGGGAGCCACGTTCTCCTGAACGGCGAGTGGGTGAGCCGTTGCTGAATGGGCACCGTATATGCCGGTAACTGCAGGACGCGCTAGTACCTGCCCGTGATTTCAGCGAACGAGATACACGGTAATAGATGTCTCGAATCTCGGGGTCCGTTACTTGAAGTGGGTTTCAGTGTATTTTGGAAAGAATGACACCAAGTTATGGTTAGAGCCAGACCAAAGCCGTAGGCTGGAGCCAAAGGCCGGAGCCGATGCTGTGGGCTAGAGCCAAAGGCCGGAGCTAGGGGCCGGAGCCGACGCTGGAGGCCGGAGCCAAAGGCCAGAGCTGGAGGCCGAAGCAGACGCTGGAGGCTGGAGCTGAAGGCCGGAGCTAGAGGCCGAAGCTGACGCTGTAGGCCGGAGCCAAAGGCCGGAGCTGGAGGCCGGAGCTAAAGGCCGGAGCTGGAGGCCGGAGCCGACGCTGGAGGCTGGAGCCAAAGGCCGGGACAAGGATTCCAAAATCCTGAGAACGAGCTATCACATCATTAATTTTGGAAATTGCGCAGAAGGTTATAACACCGCCCAGAGGAGATGGTCAGCCGTATCAATGAGTATTGCTTATGTTCTTATATTTATATCTATACCTATTTTTGGCCTTCACTCAAAATGATGCAAAAGCAAATAGATATCTATTGGGTTTGAGAAAAATTCCGAAAGAAAACTAAAAACAAATCCATGTGGATTAGACTTGGTATGTGGGGACCGTGACAGACAAAATCAGGATAAAACAACTGAACTTGAGGAAATTGAAATTCACTGACTCATGATCTCCACTAATCTAAGCTGTGATTCCATGGTAACTGATTACTTGGTCCCAAAACTTTATGTTGATACAGAATGAGTCCAGAATTTAACACCTCCTCGCATGTGAAGAAGGGCAAGATGGTAGCAATTAACGTGAAAGAAATTTGAATTCATGATCTTTTGATGATCTGAGTTTTGCTACAATGTTAGCTAGCTAATTGGTACTAAGAAAAGCAGGCTAATTTGCACTAAAAAATAGGAGAGTCAACCATGTATAGCAAGTTCATCAACTACACATGTAACATGTGTTTTTTTTTTTTTTTTTGGGTACAGACGGGCGATCACACTATCCTAGTACGAGTCAGTCCAGAATTATCAGAGTACAAAATTTGCTTGAGAGCTAAGGGACAGGTGTCGCCCTGATTCCAAGACCAAAATCCCACATGAAGGGCCACAGCCGACGCTACCCAGTCAGTCGCTGAATTAGCTTCTCGGTAGATGTGCCGGATGTAGACTCTGGGAAGTCACGTAGAATCGCACGAATGTCACTGAGGAGAGGGTTGGACGGGGTGTAGTTACAATTACCCAACTGAAGCCACCGGATGACAGTCAGAAAATCCCCTTCAATGAAGAGGCTGTGAGTATGAAGTCTCCGAACAGCATGGGAAATACCAGCCCATGCAGCATGAAGCTCAGCCAGAGGGACCAACGAGTCTAAGGAAGCAAACCGTCAGCTGACAATAAAGCACCATCAGACCTTCGAATAACAAAAGTATATCCCACGAGTCTTCTCCGAACACTCCAGTCAAAATTGATTTTCATAAACCTATAATGTAAGGACTAATAAATATTATTTATTTATTTTTAATTAAAAACTTGTGTTGTTACCAATGATATTAAAGAAGTAAAGACTTAAAAAAACTGTGTAGCATTGGATTTTTTGTATGGATTATGACCCGTTTATAATGTTTGTGATTAGATTCTTGATCTAATAAAAATGCTTGGACTTATATAAGAAAATTTATGAGGATTTATGTCAGTTTGCATCTAGTCTCATAATGATTGTGCACTAAAAAAAGAAAAGAAAACTTGAATACTTACGAATCAAAGCCCCTAACTTAATACTTTTCAATTAGCTTTTTTGAGCCAGATCTTTTGGATAATTACAATCAATCTCCACGTCTCTTACGAGATTAATTGCAAGAAGGTATATGTATCAACACAGTAATCGGTGATGACTTATATCTTCAGCACGGGGATCCGAGCATTATGTGTATGCGTTGAGGCTGCCAAATTTATAATTATGTTGAAGCCTTGATACGGAGATGTAACCATGAATACCCAATCTATATGACTAAATCTTTATAATAATAAAGGATAGTATTTAAAAGGAAATTATAGATCAGGTAAAGATGGACCGGCTCCATATCTAACCTCCATAATTAAATCTTGGCTGGTGCTTCCATGACTAACGTCCCTGTTCATCGATAAGGTTCAGGGATTTGCAAGCTCCCATGCTCTCATCAAAGGAACAGAGAAAAGAATGCAAAAAAGTTCTCTGTCTTGTCTTCTTGAATGAAACAGCATGTCCCAACCTCTCTGTTTGGCCCAGATGGCAACCCAAGAGGGGGGGGTGAATTGGGTTCTTAAAAAATTTAAGACTTTTAGGCAATTTAAAATGAGATGTGCAAGTGAAAGGATTAGCTAATAAGCAAAGCACAAACACAAGTATATGAGAGATAGAGAAGAGACAATTAGGCACGGCAAACACAAGATATTTTATAGTGGTTCGGTGCAATCAACACCTACGTCCACTCCCAAGACTCACTTGGGTCCACACTATAATCTCTCTAGATTACAGCCGAGTTGTTTTCCAAGTTCACAACTCAAACTTGTTGTTTTTCCGGGATCACAACGAACCCAGCCGATTTTACACGGGCTCACCGGCACCAAACCCAAACACAAGCTAAACCTAGCTTGTACCGAGGTTTAACAACCTCCTCTAGTTTAATCCCTCAGATTAAACTAGATACAAACAAATAAAATGAGTTTAATTACAAGCAGCCCTTTTTGAGCAGATATTTCAAAATAAAAATTGAGTTTAGAAAAGCCTGAATATATAAAGCTTGAGAGCTGGCTTGGCTTCTTTGGATTCCTTCCTTCAACTCCTCTTGATGTTGAATCAGGCCTCGGCACCGATTCTCCACAGATTTGAGCTTTGGAGTTGGGTTGAAGCTTTTTCTCCCTTTTCTTTGAATGTGGAAGATCTTTGATTTGCTCTTGAAAGTGTTGGGATCTCCTCTTGAATCTTTTGTAGAAGGTAGCTCTGGAGTGCACGAATCTCACTCTTGGATTTCACTCCTTTTGAATCTTTCTTCTTAAATCAAACGATTTTTCTAATAACACTCTGTTTTTCCCTCTTTTGAATTTCTTACTGAATGATTCTCAATATATCTTCTCTCTTCTTTCTTTGTTGAATGGCTCCTCTATTTATAGATTCTGAAACAATATAGCCGTTAGAAACAAAGAAAAATAGCCGTTATTCAAAAATATATCCGTTGGAGCTGATGTGTCAACTCAAAAAATTTCCGCCCAGAATTCGGGGAGTCGGCTCGGGACTGTGCGAGTCGGCTCGAGCAATCGAATCCAGAACGCATCAAAAAATGAGTTTTCAGGGGTCGACTCGAGAAAATCTGGGAGTCGACTCTTGACTTTCAGGAGTCGACTCGCGAAAAGCTGGGAGTCGACTCGAGAAGCACTCAAAAATGAGTCTTTCTGCCGTCTGAGTCGAGTCGGCTCGCACAGTCACGAGTCGGCTCGAGAAAGTTTAGTCGACTCGGAAACTCTCGAGTCGGCTCGGGACTGATACAAAAATCAGAAAACATTCTGATTTGCTTTGAAAATCATCCCAACCAACTTTGAAATATAAATATAACTTAGATAAAGTTGATTTAACAGTAATGCTCAATTTCAAAGCATTTTCATTAAGTCATTGATCTTTAAAAGATTGGTATAGAAAATCATATTTGAATTCTTAAGTATAGCTCACTGAAACATATATTCAATTGATTCAAGAAACTCATTATATTTTAATAGTTCATAGTTTCCAATTTGAAATTGCTCATAGCAAGAATAATTCATTGATTGACTTATCATGTTCATAGCCTTTTAGAAAGTAAAGCAATGTCTTTTGGAAATCATCAAAATCAATAAGTTGGGGCAATTATGTTTCAATAATTTCTCAACAATCTCCCCCTTTTTGATGATGACAAAAATATTGAGTTTGTTCATGATTGATTAGTGAATTAATTTTGTTTTCATAGTTAAGTTTAGGCTCCCCCTTAATGAGGTAGCTCCCCCTATGAAACTTAATTAATTAACCCATTGTTTATCACAATCATAGACAATCATAAAACTATAAAATTCTCCCCCTTTTTTGTTATCAACAAAAAGATAGATAAACATTCATTCAAATTTCATTGACATAAGGAAATAGAGAATTCATTTCATTCAAAAGTCTAGTACATCAATTACATCAAAATGTAATACAAGCTTATGGAATCAAATTTAAACTAACTTAGATTCATCAAAGTTCAAAAACATTCATATTAGAGCAAAATTTCCTAGGTACAATCTAGGAAGGAAATTTAGAGATATAACTAAGATAAGTATTAAGTTCATTTGACACGCTTGAATATCAAACTTTTTAAGTGTCCAATCATCTCCATGATATCATCCTTTTGAGATTTGCTAAAATCATTCATGGTTACTTGAATTTGATCAACTGCTGCATCAATGTCTCTTCGTAACTGATTGGTTCTATCAAGATATACATTGGATCCATCGGCTATCCCTTGAAGTCTTTCAAAGATATTCTTAAGCTCGGCATTGAGAGAATCCACATGAGTACCAATAGAGAATGAAAATAAGTCAAGCCTTGAAATGATGTTTTCCTTTAATTCTTTAAAGTCTTCTCTTAATTGACCAATCTCTTCTTTTCTTTGATCATCAAACTCAGCAAACATAGATCTAAGTTGACATAGCTGCTCATCTGAAAATCTCACAGAAGTAGATGAAGCTTGAGGTGGAGGAGAATAATGCATGCTAGGTCCAGCCTCAGATGGTCCAGCAACAGAAGGTCCAGCCTCGACCTCAGCTCCAATGTCCTCAACTCTGTCCTCAGCAGCTCTAATATCATCTTGACCTTTTCTTATCCAATTACCATTAACTTTCTTGAAGCCCATACGGTGAATAGTGGCCAGTGAATAGTAGTCTGTATGTCTCAAATTTTTCTTGGGCTCACTATCACTAAATTCAATTCCTTGGCTTCTGAATAACTGAGTTAAGATCATGCCATAGGGAAGACAAGATTTCCTCTTACTTCCACAGTCAGCCATGTACCATAAAATCATGATGGGTAAGTTGATGGGCCTGCCTGAAACTACAGCATCCATGACAAATATATCCCTCTCAGATAAGTAGTCAAACCGGCCTGTCTTAGGGAATAGAATTCTGCTGCAGATGTTGTGTAGCAATCTTAAGTCCAATGGCAGCTGACTGGCGAAAACTTCTTCAAATCCCTCAAAGTTTCTATTCAATAATCTGGTGAGGGCAGGAGATCTATCCTCTGGTTCAAAGGTGGAGGGTCCTGATAGGGGTAAGTCCAATAGCTTAGAAAGAATGACGGCAGAGACATTCAAACAAACTCCTCTGACAGTACTGACCAATCCATTATCTCCTCTAGATAAATTTCTATAAAACTCTTTCACCAGTGCAGGGTATGTAGGACAGTCTAGGGAGCATATTTTCTCAAATCCCATTTCTCTCAACTGTGAACCTACAAGTAATCCTTCTCTCTCAAACAAATCGAAATCAAACTTCCTTCCAGTGGTAATGACTCTACTTGCAAAAAGGTCTACCTGAGGAGTAGAGGCAGTAGGAGCAGGTGCATCATCCGAAGAAGAAGCAGTCGAAGACTCCGGAGTCGGCTCGCGGACGGGTCGACGCACGGTTCTTTTCCTCTTCATCCCGGCGCGGCTACTGCTCGCTCCACGGGTTTTGGGGGCCATTGATTCAAGGTGGAATGATTGTTCAAGGTTTTTGGAAGATTTTGGAAAGTTTGAAAGGTTTTGGAGGGTTTTGAGAAAGATTTGGAAAATTTAGAATCGAACGATGGGTCGGCTCGTGCCCTAAATAAGCGATTTGGGACCACGTCGAGTCGACTCGCGCATTTCCTCGAGTCGGCTCGCCTAAATCACAGAGAAAAATCTCGAACTCGAGTCGACTCGCTCATACCAGGAGTCGGCTCCCAAGTTTCAGAAAAACTCGAGTCGACTCCGGTACACATCGAGTCGGCTCGGAGACCATTTCAGAACAAAAAATTGAAAATTTTCTGAATGTTTGAAATGATTCCGGATTTGATTTTGTGTATGATTCATAATCATTGAGTCTTGATAAATCATTTTGATATGAATTCTAGACACTATTTCCTTAAGATTTTGAGGAATTGAAGGAATTCTAGATGCATTTCCTTAAGTATTTCAAAATTTATTCAAAAGGATTACAAATTCCTAATTCTCCTCTAAGATATTCAAATCTTTCTTCACTTAGGGGTTTTGTTAAGATGTCAGCTAATTGTTCTTCAGTGTTTACATAATCTAAACAAATTTCATCATTAGCTACATGTTCCTTATAAAATGATATCTAATTTCTATGTGTTTTGTTCTTGAGTGTTGAATTGGATTTTTAGTTAAATTGATTGCACTAGTATTATCACATTTATGGGTGTCTTATTAGGTTTATACCATAGTCCTCAAGTTGTCGCTTAATCCATAGGATTTGCGCACAGCAACTTCCAGCTGCTACATATTCAGCTTCAGTAGTTGATAATGCAACTGAATTTTGCTTTTTGCTAAACCATGTGATTAAGTTACTGCCTAAGAATGGCATGCACCACTTGTGCTTTTTCTATCAATTTACATCCGGCATAATCAGAATCTGAATATGCAATTAGGTTTAATGTGGAGTCTCTAGAGTACCATAAACCTACATTTTTAGTTCCATTTAGATATCTTAATATTCTCTTAACAGCTATTAAGTGTGATTCTTTAGGTTCAGCTTGAAATCTAGCACACAAACATACTGCAAACATTATATCAGGTCTACTTGCTGTTAAATAAGAAGGGATCCAATCATACCTCGATAATACTTTTGATCAACCTTCTTACCTTCTTCATCTTTGTCTAACTTGCATGAAGGACTCATTGGTGTTCCAAGGGTTTCATTGTTTCCATACCAAATTTTTGAGTAGTTCTCTTGTGTACTTGGTTTGGTTGATAAAGATTCCCTCTTTGCTTTGTTTGATTTGAAGTCCTAGGAAGAAGTTGAGTTCTCCCATCATACTCATTTCAATTCACCCTGCATTAACTTTGCAAATTCTTGACATAGAGAATTGTTAGTAGCACCAAAAATAATGTCATCACATATATCTGTACTACTAATAAATCTTTACTTTTGTTTTTAAAAACAAGGTTTTATCGACATTTCCTCTTACAAAATCATTTTCAATCAGAAATTTACTTAACCTTTCATACCAAGCCCTAGGTGCTTGTTTCAAACCGTATAAAGCTTTGTGTAATTTAAAAACATGATTTGAAAATTCATGATCTTCAAATCCCGGTGGTTGTTCAACAAAAACTTCTTCATTTATAAATCCATTTAAGAATGCGCTTTTAACATCCATTTGAAATAAATTAATGCATATGACATGCAAATGCAAGTAACAATCTAATGGCTTCAGTCTAGCTACAGGTGCAAAGGTTTCATCAAAATCAATTCCCTCTTCTTGATTATATCCTTTAGCAACTAATCTAGCTTTGTTTCTAATTACTATGCCATTTTCATCTAATTTATTTCTAAATACCCATTTTGATCCTATTACAGAATGATTTTTAGGTCTTTCCACTAATGTCCAAACATTATTTCTAGTGAATTGATTTAATTCTTCTTGCATGGCTAACATCCAGTTATTATCTTTTTCAGCTTCTTCAATAGTTTTTGGTTCAATTTGAGATACAAATGCAAGATGATTATAATATTTCTCATGTATGATCTAGTTCTTACTCCTTGAGATGGATCACCTATAATTAATTCTCTTGGATGACCATAGGCATATCTCCAATCTCTAGGTAGATCTACATCATTACGATCATTATTAACATCATCATCCTAGGAGAATCATTATCTTTAGCTTCTTGTTCATGATCTGAAGATACATCTATATTAATTTTTCAATGATCTTTTTCTAGAATGTTTGTATCTTCCTCATCATCAATCTTTTCAGAACTTGATGCTAAAGATTCATCAAAGATTACATGAATAGATTCTTCTACTATTAAGTTTCTCTTGTTAAAGACTCTATAAGCTTTACTTGATGTTGAATATCCTAGAAAAATGCCTTCATCAGATTTTGCATCAAATTTTCCTAGGTTATCTTTGCCATTATTATGAATGAAACACTTACAACCAAATGCATGAAAGTAGCTTATGTTTGGTTTTCTATTATTCCATAATTCATAAGGTGTTTTCTTTAATGATTGGCCTAATTAAAGCTCTATTAAGGATGTAACATGCTGTGTTAATTGCTTCTGCCCAAAAATATTTTGGTAAGTTGCTTTCACATAGCATGGTACGGGCCATGTCTTCTAGGGTTCTATTTTTCTTTCAACTACACCATTTTGTTGTGGAGTCCTAGGTGCTGAAAAATTATGATGGATGCCATTTTCAGTGCAAAAATTTTCAAATAAATGATTTTCAAATTCTGTGCCATGATCACTTCTTAGAGATACTATGTGTGTTTTTCTCATTTGTGACTTTCTTGAAAAATTTCAGGAACATCGAGAAAGTCTCATCTTTGTGAGCTAAAAACATTACCCAAGTGTATCTAGAGTAATCATCTACAATCACAAGACCATATTTCTTTCCTCCTAGACTTGTGTTCTAGTAGGTCCAAAAAGATCCATGTGAAGTAGTTCAAGTGGCCTAGAAGTGGAAACAAAGTTTTTAGTTTAAAGAATTTCTAGTTTGTTTTCCAAATTGACATGCATCACAGATTTTATTATTTTCAAAATCTAATTGTGGAAGTCCTTTTACTAAATCCATCTTAATTAATTTTGAAATAAGGTGTGTGCTTGCATGACCTAATCTACGATGCCACAACCAACCAATATTTATGTTAGCATTATCAGTAATTAGGCAATGACTACTTAGACGTTTTGTTTGTGTCAACTAAGTATATATTGCCAAATCTATAACCAGTAAAAACAATGCTATTATCAATAGAATTAGTTACAGTGCATAAAGAAGATTTAAAAGAAACATTAAAGTTTTTGTCACATAATTGACTTAATGCTAATTAAATTATGTTTCAAACCATTAACATATAAGACATTTTCAATTATATGGAGGGAGTTATTTGAATGTTACCAAACCCCAAAATTTGGCCTTTGCCATTGTCGCCAAATGTACAACTCCTCCTCTTTTGCTTCAAGGGTGATGAATTGATCCTTGTCACCCGTCATGTGCTTGAGCAGCCGCTATCGAGATACCACTTCTTGTTTGATCTTTTGGCCGCAAGACATTCCTGCAATATATTAAACTTTATGTTTAGGTACCCAAGCTTTCTTGGGTCCTTCATGGTTAGTAGACACAAAAATTGTTCCTTTCGGAACCCATATTCTTTAGCTTTAATATTTAACTTGTTGTTGTTTAATGTTTTGCATTCAAAGGATTTGTGACCTTTTTCATTACATTTAAAACAAGTTATATTACCTTGGTTGGCTTTTACAAAAATATTCTTTAGTGATTTCTGTTTTCTTAGTGTGTTCCTAGTCCAGCTTTGTCAAAAAAGCCTTTTGACTATCTAGAATCATGTTTAATTTAGTTGAGCTTAAAGTAAATTTCTCAACAATGTCCTTATATTTTTTAACATCCTTTCTAAGAGAGTCAATTTCTTTAGCTTGCTGTTCTTTATCTAAAGCTAAAGTTCCTACTTGATCTTTTAAATCTTTAGTTGAGTTTTTAGCTTCAGATTTTAAAATCTCTTTCTTGATTCATTATCTCTTTCTTTCCTAAGTTCTTCATTTTCATTAGTTAAGTTTTTAATTTCTAAAGCTAGTTCATTTTTACTTTTAGCTAAACTAACATTATCATTTTTCACAGATTTAAATTTCTTTTTCAACAATTTAAAATCTATCATTAGTTCATTAAAAGCTTCAAACATTTCATCAAATGTAAATTCATTGTCGGAGGTTTCGGAACATACCTCATCATTGTCGTCGTCGTTGGCCATGAGACAAACATTGGCAACTTCCTTTTGCTCTTCTTCTTCCGATGAAGATCATCAGACCATGTTGCCATGTATGCTTTCTTCTTTTTCTTGAAGGTCTTTTTCAATTGTGGACAATCATATCGATAATGCCCCGGTTTCTTACACTCATAACAGATCAAGGGGTCTTTCTCTTTGTCCTTGTCCTTTTCTTTCTTTTCCTTTTTTCTCCTTCCATTTTATTTCCAAATTTTTTTTTGGAAGGGTTTCTTTTTCCTCAAAAATCTTCTGAACTTCTTGGCCAAGAGAGCAGTCTCATCATTATCTTCATCACTATCATGCTGCTCTCTTCTACATCTTTTGCAGCCTTTAGAGCAATGGTTTTTTCCTTTTAGTTTCCTCCTCAATATGCTGCCTCATTGTCAATTCGTGGGTCATGAGAGATCCTAGAAGCTCCTCCAAGGGTAGTGCATTGAGGTCTTTGGCTTCTTGGATTGCTGTGACTTTTGCTTCCCACGATCTTGGCAATGACCTGAGTATTTTGCGAACAAGATCAGCATTAGTATAAACTTTTCCTAAACTTTTCAAACCATTCACAATATCGGTGAATCTAGTGAACATGCATGTGATGGTTTCAGTTTGTTCCATAGTGAACAATTCATATTTATGAACTAATATATTTATCTTTGATTCTTTTACTTGGTTTGTTCCTTCATGTGTAACTTCCAACCTATCCCATATTTCTTTAGCGGAATTACAAGTAGAGATGCGGTTGAATTCATTTGAGTCTAAGGAACAATATAAGATATTAATGGCTTTGGCATTAAGTTGAGCCATTCTCCTATCATTATCATTCCAATCCCTTTCGGGCTTTGGAACAATAGTGCCATCTATAAGGTGTGGGGTGTACTAGGTCCATTTAATATAACACCCCAAAGCTCATAATCAGAAGCTTGAATGAATATCCTCATTCTAGCTTTCCAATAAGAATAGTTTGAGCCATTAAAGAGTGGAGGTCTATTCGTAGAATGACCTTCAGCAAAACTAGAACCACTTTGTGTTGCCATAATGACCTTTAGCTCTTGACGTGAGATCAAACTCTAAATGAGCACTATGCTCTGATACCAATTGTTGGCCCAGATGGCAACCCAAGAGGGGGGGGTGAATTGGGTTCTTAAAAAATTTAAGACTTTTAGGCAATTTAAAATGAGATGTGCAAGTGAAAGGATTAGCTAATAAGCAAAGCACAAACACAAGTATATGAGAGATAGAGAAGAGACAATTAGGCACGGCAAACACAAGATATTTTATAGTGGTTCGGTGCAATCAACACCTACGTCCACTCCCAAGACTCACTTGGGTCCACACTATAATCTCTCTAGATTACAGCCGAGTTGTTTTCCAAGTTCACAACTCAAACTTGTTGTTTTTCCGGGATCACAACGAACCCAGCCGATTTTACACGGGCTCACCGGCACCAAACCCAAACACAAGCTAAACCTAGCTTGTACCGAGGTTTAACAACCTCCTCTAGTTTAATCCCTCAGATTAAACTAGATACAAACAAATAAAATGAGTTTAATTACAAGCAGCCCCTTTTTGAGCAGATATTTCAAAATAAAAATTGAGTTTAGAAAAGCCTGAATATAAAAGCTTGAGAGCTGGCTTGGCTTCTTTGGATTCCTTCCTTCAACTCCTCTTGATGTTGAATCAGGCCTCGGCACCGATTCTCCACAGATTTGAGCTTTGGAGTTGGGTTGAAGCTTTTTCTCCCTTTTCTTTGAATGTGGAAGATCTTTGATTTGCTCTTGAAAGTGTTGGGATCTCCTCTTGAATCTTTTGTAGAAGGTAGCTCTGGAGTGCACGAATCTCACTCTTGGATTTCACTCCTTTTGAATCTTTCTTCTTAAATCAAACGATTTTTCTAATAACACTCTGTTTTTCCCTCTTTTGAATTTCTTACTGAATGATTCTCAATATATATCTTCTCTCTTCTTTCTTTGTTGAATGGCTCCTCTATTTATAGATTCTGAAACAATATAGCCGTTAGAAACAAAGAAAAATAGCCGTTATTCAAAAATATATCCGTTGGAGCTGATGTGTTAACTCAAAAAATTTCCGCCCAGAATTCGGGGAGTCGGCTCGGGACTGTGCGAGTCGGCTCGAGCAATCGAATCCAGAACGCATCAAAAAATGAGTTTTCAGGGGTCGACTCGAGAAAATCTGGGAGTCGACTCTTGACTTTCAGGAGTCGACTCGCGAAAAGCTGGGAGTCGACTCGAGAAGCACTCAAAAATGAGTCTTTCTGCCGTCTGAGTCGAGTCGGCTCGCACAGTCACGAGTCGGCTCGAGAAAGTTTAGGAGTCGACTCGGAAACTCTCGAGTCGGCTCGGGACTGATACAAAAATCAGAAAACATTCTGATTTGCTTTGAAAATCATCCCAACCAACTTTGAAATATAAATATAACTTAGATAAAGTTGATTTAACAGTAATGCTCAATTTCAAAGCATTTTCATTAAGTCATTGATCTTTAAAAGATTGGTATAGAAAATCATATTTGAATTCTTAAGTATAGCTCACTGAAACATATATTCAATTGATTCAAGAAACTCATTATATTTTTAATAGTTCATAGTTTCCAATTTGAAATTGCTCATAGCAAGAATAATTCATTGATTGACTTATCATGTTCATAGCCTTTTAGAAAGTAAAGCAATGTCTTTTGGAAATCATCAAAATCAATAAGTTGGGGCAATTATGTTTCAATAATTTCTCAACACTCTCTCAAAACTCATCCTGCTTTCTCTTTCTCATGTCTCACGTGGTGCATGGGAAAAGGGACAGGGAAGATGGGCTCTGCTGCCGTAGAAGAGAAGAAGGAAGAGGCTATTCCTCTGGAGCCGGAGTATCCGGGCTCCAATGGAGCTACGGTGAAGGCGGTGATTCTTGCGTTCGAAGACCGAAGAAGGGTCGGTTTCGAAGACCCGAGAAGGGTCGGTGGGACGTGGGATTTGAAGCTGTTTGAGAAGGATGGCAAGACTTAGCCCGCATCATAGTCTTTGCTCTTGCATCAGTATTTTTTTTTTTTGGCCTTCTAGTTTATCTTTGTTCTTTGTTCTTTGTTTCGTAGTGCTCACTATATAACATTGTGGTTTATTGTTTATGGGACTCATCAGATTGAATTATGGGACTCATTTAAATCAAATTTCTTTCTTTTTGTTTTTTTTTTTTGTTTGGGAAGTGGGTGGTGATGGTTGGTAAAGTGGCATCGGTTCCTGATGAAAATTGTGATTTTCTTCATGCATTAGTATGCAACTAGGAGCAGTCTGATGTATTGATTCGTCCTATGGACGGGTGGAATGCAGTGAAGGGTCGAGAATCTGGACACAATCCAGTAGTATTGGACTAGACTGAAGGAAAAGTTTTGCAGCACCACATGCTGCCCCACATGAAGTCGTACAATTCAATTAAACTAATCTAAACATTTTTTTCAACTACATATAGGGTTAGCTATATGAATCTAATTTTTTCACTCTACTCTATTTAAAATTAAATTGATATTTTAATTATAATAATTATTTTTTTAATATTTTATTCATATTAGCGATATAGTCATACATATCAAAAATTAAAAGATATTTCTGTTAATGACATGCGCATGCATGCATCGTGCACCAATAATCATGCGCAATGCACTTGTTCTGCATCGCATGTGGTGCAATAAGACTTTTTTTAGACTGTATTTAAATTTTAATTGCTCAGTTATTGTTGCAATAGAAAAGAAAAAATTAACAAAAACATAAGAAAAAAATATGAAAGGAAAAAAAACAAACATACAAAAAATCTAAAAGGAAAAAAAAAATTATATGGTTTGATCACATTAATATCTATTCCAACAAAAATAAAAATAATTTTATAGCAAAAAAGATTTGAGATTTATAACACATACTCTCTCTTACAAAACCTTACATATTCTAATACTTAAGAATAACATTTAGGTTATATTGAGTACTAAAAAGTGATTTTATAGTGTTTTACATGGATTAAAATTAGCATTCTTCATATATATATATATATATATATATAGAAACATATCAAATCATGATCATATTAGGCTCTATAGCATATCAGTCATGTCTATTTAGGGCTATGTGTATATAGACATCAAGTCAAACTCTTTGGTGGTGATGGATTCATAGTAATATATATTAGGAAACTTATATTTCTCGTTCATCTTTCATTTCACAATTAGATTACTATGAATACATGGTTAGCATATTTAATTTGTCTTAGCAGTATTAGTTTAGATTCCTAAGAATTCAAGGTTTTATATTATCATATCCTTTAATTTTTTATATATTTTATTATAATTTTTTTATCCTTTAAGCTATTGCCTTTTTCTCCCTTTCAAATATGAACTATTCTAGTAAAAAAATAAGGATTCTTTGTAAAATCATTTTACAAACATATTTATATTTAAATATTATAAATATTTAATATTT
>UESW01002828.1:26371-76172 GCA_900491605.1 Calamus simplicifolius | reverse complement strand
CGAACCAAATAGCCTCTAAGAATAATGCCTTGACTAATAATTGATGTTGGTTAATAGCGGTTATATTCAATTTTGAAGATATGCCATGTTTCCTATTTTAAAAAATATGTAAATTTTTTTTTGACCGTATCCAGCTATCATTTATCTCAAAGTATACTTGATTAGTGATGCTTTACATAGTACACCTGATTAGGATTTTCAGCATAGAATTTGGTTTCACAAAAATTATGCCACATTCATATACAAAAATTATGGGAAGGTCAAGTAAGACATCATTGGATATGTAGTTGCCCTAACTGTTTTATGGTCGGAAGGTGTTAAATTTTGAAACTACTTAATTATATTCAACAAGTAGACATTTGAAGAAAGAAATTGAAATTTTTTTTTAAAAATTTGTCAAATCTCATCATTTGCTATTAATAGTCAATAGAGAGGGGGGGGGGGCATTTTTTGTGGTATTGAAATCTTTTGAATACGATAGTTTTGAAAATTAATATGGGCAATCAATTTGATGAAATTCATATTAAAATTTTTTATGAGTCTAATTAAGAATCTAACTCATATCCCAACATAAAAACCATTTCCTTCGTTCACTTTATCTCACTCACATCCCGTGACCATTATCATTATCATTCATAACAGATTCCTTTTATTCTTCAAATCCTGTATATGACATTTTGGTTATAAATAAAAGGCATTATATTTCAGCAAATTATAATTATAATGAACCCTATAGATTAGGGCAATAATTTAAGGGATATGATGAGATCATGCTAGTGAGACCTAAAATCTTAAAACCCTAATATAAAATATTTTCAGTCAATGGGACATTGAGTTAGGGATCAATGCTACTAAAAAACTGGCACATCTTATGTATGCTCGATGCAGAGGATGATTGATCTCACAATCACTTATGTGCAATACTAATACAAAGATGTGGGTGCTCATTAGAAGAATGAGTTCATTGAATTGACCTACCAAGAGAACATCTTATGGATGCTTACTTATTTGTCAAAAGATGATTCTCTAAGTGGAAGTTGTGCAAGTGATCCTTAGGCCTGAGGTCACCATAGTATCTTGTGCACATGAATCCATGTTTTGGTTTACACTCATTTATGATATTAAGTTGTGTACGAGATATTCTGGATGTGATGGATTGTGTACGAAGATTATGAGTAGATCAATAAGGAATCAATTACTTCTAGTAAGAGAAGACCACATCCTACTTGCTCTAATCTTATAATGATTTAGAAAGTCTTTGATCAAAGCAGAATAAAAATTAAAAAGAATTTTTAATATTTTATTAATTAAATTATCATTAGAAGGTTAAGAGAAACATGAATAAGTAATAGAGTTTGACATTGTTCTATACTCATATACTTATTCGAGGTGTTGTGTGATTCAAGGATTGAATTGCATGGTAACTTGCCACTGAAGGGTATGTTTGGTATAATCACCAAATTTTATATCATTCAAATAGGCATGATACATTGCTAGATGTCAATCTTGTTTTGTAGGTTTGATTGGATTAAAGAATTTGATTTGATCAACAATTAGAAAGGATTCTAATTATCAAGTACGGGATCACATTGATTGGACCTATAAGGATTAGAAATGTTCTAATCATAATAGGTCAACTTGCACCCATACCTACTGCTGGCTAGATATGGAATCCAATGGGTTATATACAAAGAAACTGATCAAGGGTCTAATTGGATTAGATCATGTTTGTAGGATAGACATGCTAGCACGTGTTGCAAACCCTAGCTCCTGATTCGAATTGAATCTGAATCTGATTCTTGTATTAGGTTAATCTAATATGATTAGATCATGACCTAATATGGGTTGACCAAGAGTTGAAACCCAATTGACTTTATTTGGACCATTAGATGGCTCTTTGGATAATGGATCTAAACCATTGGTCAGTGGCTTAATATGGACCATTGGATGGTGTCTTAATCTGGACCATTGGGTGGTGCCTTAATCTGGACCATTGGATTATCATGAAATAAGTGTGGGAGGTTATCATCGTGAGAAGATTAATGGCGCATGGATAAGGCTTACTGGATAAGTCTTTTGAGGATACGTCTTTTCGCTCTCTCTCACCTCTCTTTTTAGCATCTTATTATGATGAGGTGCTACACTTAGGACATGCCTCATCATGATGAGGCAAGATGAGGCATATGGATGGGATGCATCCGCATCCCTTCGTCTTTTATAAATAGGAGTGCCTCTCGGGTTTCATATGCATTGTATCCATCTGAAGAGAAATCAACTCCCATTTCTCTTTTATTTCTCTTATGGGTCTTGTCCAACCAAGATAAAGAAGCCTTTTTCAGGATAAAAAGTTATCTTATCCTAAACCAAGATAAGAAGGCCTTCTTTAGGACAAGAGGTTGTCTTATCCTAAACTAAGACAAGAAGGTCTTCTTCAGGATAAGAGGCTTTGAAGGACTTTTTTTTGTAAGAGAAAGAAAATTAGAAGGGAAAGAAAGCAAACCAATCAAATCCTTTAGAAAGATTAAAGCATCAAAGATCAAAGTTTTGAAGGAGCTAGAGTCTTGAATCTAGTTCCTATGTGGATCAATGTTGAAGGGTGAATACTTGGGCACCTTATGGATATTCCAACATATTGGATATAGCATTACAAGTATTCTTTTTATCCTACATTTACTATTTATTTATTTGATTGTTACCATTAAGAAGATCTTGGCTATTAAGGTAGTGTTTGATTCCCAAAATGTTATCACTGAATAAGTGTAGAGGATAGAATTTATCCAAGGGATAGTTGAGGGAATAAGCAACTTTTTTAAATAACAATTTTGCCCTCAAGGGATAGCTCCAACTATTCCTGGATTTTCTAGAAAATAAGTTCAGGAGATAACCCATGGTTAAACATGGGTTATCCCCTTTGGTTAACCTTTTTCAGACTTATCCTTTATAGTTATAGCTTTTGGCTGTGTTTGAATGCCCTATTCCTACCTAGAATAGGGACTTATTCCAGGTTATTCCCCCAAATAGGCGTAAAAAGGTTTGTGGGCCCCACAGGATTTCCTATTCTCCCGAAATGCTCGTATTCCCATTTTGCTATTCCATGGTACCCCATGGAATAGCACGTATTTTATCTCGTGTATTTAGGGCCATCGATGGAAGAAAAAAATGGAAGTAAAAAAGAGGGCTTCGGTCTTCATCCATTTCCCAACTAGGGTTTGAGAGCGATTCGGCAACCTCCATTCTTCGTTTGCTCTTCCACTTTGGCATTTTTCTTTGGATCTTGCGAGAACCCTCTCGACTCTTCTCTCTGCATTAAGGAAGCAGAGCAAGCGGATGGAAAGCCCGGCTTCGATCTCTTCTTCTTTCTTTCTCGCACAGAAGTAGTAAGCTTTGCTACCTCTTGATCTCCTTTCTCTATCTGATCTCCTGATTTCGTTGGAACTATATGCATGCATTTCAGTTAATCTATTCACCTGATTTTGAGGGTTTGATCGGTGATCGGTGGTCGTGGGTAGGGTTTTGTTGAGAGATCCATGAGTTTTGGGCAATCATATGATGGTTTGCCGTGATCTAAGAGGAGCTCCTGGCATTGTTCTCTGGAGTGGGGTATTCTGTTTGTTCTTTGGGTTGATGGCTGGATCTGGGGTTTCTTGCAACTCATTTCTCATTTATCGTGATTTCAAGTTTTGCATAGTTTTAGTAGTCTAGCTTCTGATGTACATTTGTTTATTGAGTATTTATTTATTATCTTTGAAAAAATGATATCATCGGTATCTAGCTTATTATTTGGAGCTAATCATAGAAGTACTTTAACTTATTTTTTGATGCATAGGCTTTCCACACTGCACTATAAAAGGAATAAATAATACTTGACTGATTAATAATCCATAAGAGTCAATATTGTGCTTGCTATTACATTGAAGCTTCTAGATCAATACGTTTGACGATGTTGATGGGAAAATAGATAAAAAAAGACCGAATCTGTTGCAATTTGCTTCAAGATTTTTGGCTTTATCATGTATTAAAATAATTTGCTTCAAGATTTGTGGCTATAGCAGTTGAATCTGTTGCAACAAGTACACACCTGGATCTCAAATTCCCTGAGGTAACTCTCATCTCTTTTGCTGGCAGTAGCAAAGAGTTTCACCAATTTTTGGGCGGACAAAATTGTACCGACCTTCATCTATTTTTCTTTTCTTGGATGCAAACCAAACTTGCAATATTTCAAGGGGATTTGTGTGCTTTTCTGTAGATAAGATGCAGTGCCATTGATATTAAGTACACTTATTTGCTTTATCCTTGCGTATGTGAAGTATCGGCTGTGAAATCATGACTTGGAGGGCATTTCTAAATGTAACCGTTGTGAAGCATCACAGCTTGGCACTCTATCTTGTATCTACATTATAACTAAATTGCAAGTAATTGCAAAGTCTATGAACTCTCTTGTATCTACATTCTAACTATATTGCAGGCAATTGCAAAGTCTATAAACTTCTTGTATCTACATTCTAAATTGCAGGTATTGTCTCTTGTACAAAGATAAAGTTGATTTTAAGTGGTGCTGATTCTTGTCTCATTTTTATATTTATTGTGTCAATATCGAATGCTAATTGCTACTTGAATAGGAATATCTTATGTTTTTCTAGCATGTTTCCTTCATGGGATTTGAGCAGTAAGTGCCATTTATTAGAGCAAGTTCTGCTGTGCTATATAGTTCGATGATCTGGAGCCCTACAATGCATTATTTCATAAATATCTATTGAGCTTCATTTATATTCTCCTGGAACCCAAATGTTTTTTGCTACTTGATAAAAAGACACTAGCAAGTTTTGGACAAGCTCTAGGAAACGATGTTTGCATAAAAAGGTGTTATGATTCAATATAAATTCTCAAGAAGTGCTGAATATAATTGGCATTAGTGGAGGTCCCAACAAAAATGTTAAGTTAATCTTCTCCACTACTGCCTTGATAATTGTCAGGATCTCATGGTTAACAGTATCTTTTTCTTCCCAGTTAATTGCTGCTTAAGAAAACTTCATTAGACCATGGCACATGTGATATATGTACTACCATTTTGGTTCATGTGTAGGTAGCATCTAATGGAAGACTGCGATTTTGCAAACAGGATATGCATGCATATTATTGAATGAATCCTGCTTTTAGCTGGATCACTTTCTTATGTTTCTTTTTAAAAGAGATCAACTGGATATATACATATTACTGAATGAATTCATAAATTAACTGTTGTCTTTAGATGAATCACTTTCTTTTGTTTCTCTCTTAAAGTAGATCAACCAACCAAGGAAGTTTGATCTACGAAGGATGGAACATCAGTGCAGCTGCTGACATGTAGTAAAAAATGCAAGAATTTTAAAAAGAACTGAGGTTGCATATCAAGAACCATTGACTCAAATCCAGGTCACATGTGTTAAAAGACGCTTGATATGTATGCTTGTTCATTACATTTGGGCATCTGTGTATCCAAACCATAGCTCCATGATTTTATATGCATGATTGTTCAAATTAGAGCCTCTGTATTTTGTATACTCTCCTGTACTTAGGATCTTGAGAGGTCTGCAGTGCTGTGAGTGCTTGGAACTTTCTAAAGGAATCACGAGTTATCGACACCGTGGTGCCCGCCTTATACTCTTTTATTAAAATCAAATCTAGCATTCCTTTGATTGGCAATATATATACTGGTTTTGGATTCCTAAATTTTAAGTTTTGTTCCCAAATATTTATTTCTAAACTATTTAATTTGTCGCATTGTACGTTAAGCTCGAAGCCTCCTTTGCTGTTCAAAACCATGCCAGGTACATGGATATTTAAAAAAATTCAAATGATGGTGTAATTACTAAGATAAGTAACTATATAAACTTATTTTTTTACATTTATTTATAATGAAATTTAAAGTTAAATTAATTTATTTTAAATAAAAAAATTTAACAAATTAATATGTCAAATTTTAACAAAATAATTGATTTAAAGCTATAGATTAGGAAAGGATGAGACATATTTTTTCAAAACATGAAGATTATTATTAAAAAATTAAAATAAAATAAAACTCTAATAAATAGTATCCTTCTTGGAATATACTTAAACAATATTTAAAAGTTATGCATGATATTAAAATAAAGTAGTTAATTTTTTTGATCTCAATTATTTTGGCTTTATAATATATATTATCAAATATTATATATTATTAAACTCTTGAATACTAATTATAAATTATTATAATTTAATAATTATTTAAGTTTTATATGTGGTAAAAAATTTACATATTTTTTCAATGCATGGAGATGTTGATGAATTTATTGGGCCCGGAGTCTTAATTCTTATTTTATTTATTAATAAAAAATAATTTATTAAAGTCATTACATTAAAAATTAAATTGATAAACCATTTTTTCTTCTAAAAAATTTTTATATTCCTAATAAAAAATTCATCTATTCCTAGTGGAATACATTAAAAAAATTTATATGGGTATGTTTAGGATTTCTAAAAAATTCTTCATCTATTCCTAGTGAAATACATACTTTTTCTCAAGTGATCCAAACACTATTTGGAATAACACTGCATTAATTGCACTGAAATAATATGAAATACCATATTTTTATCCAAAAAGAAATCTGGAATAACAAGAGGAATAAGCTATTCTTGGGAAATTCGTATTCCTATTCCCAGAATAACTTTTTGAAATCCAAATACTACCTTTGGGAATAAGGGGGACAAGATATCCCCCTTATCTCCTATTTCAAACACAGCCTAAGGGTTTCATACAAATATATTTCATTAAGAAATTTATAAAATCCATACGCTTCTGCTGCGCTGTCAGGCGTGCACAAGAAACCCAACAAGGGCTTCTTTCTTTCTTTTTTTTTAATCACTTGACTTATTGAATTTTTTTATGATATAGTAATTTTTATTTTTGAATATCATTTATTAACTAGGTAAAAAAATCATAGTTTAGACTTTGAATATTAGGGATAAAGTTACAATTTTATTCAAAAATTCATGAAGTTTAAGTTTTTCAACATGACATGAATTCCTCTAAAATTGTAATGTAATACAAAGATTTGAATTGTATAAAACAAAAGATCTTCTAATTCCATAATTTTTATGTTTTCAAATTTTGATCGCATGTTTTAGAAAATCCTATATATTTCACCTGTTTGATTTTGGGTGAAGCCTTGATTTTTTTTCTAGGGATGGCAATTTTTTCCATTTGGTCATTTACCCGATCGGTACCATTTTTAACGGATTGGAAGAATCCTCAGTTAAAATGGCTTAATGGGTAACGGGGATTACTCATTAACGGCTAAATGGTCTCCATTTACCTATTCCATCCCGTTAACTTTAATATAATATATTTAAATTTATATATATATATATATATATATTAAATATTAAAAATTTAAAATAAATAAAACATGTTTGAATCACTATTGATATGTGGACTTCTTCGAATCAAAAAAAGCATTATATGGTGGTCATGGCATATTACATTGATGATGTTTGGGTGTTAAGAAATTGCATATTGAAATGCTAATTCATTTCTTTATGACTTATTACTTTAATCTTATACTTATTATATTAATATTATAATTATTTGAATTTGATAGATTTGTTTACATGCCTGCTCCAAATACCTTTGACGTTCTGTGTGACAAGCTTATGGAGACATTGTTGAATTGAAATATTGATAGTAAGTTATCTATCTTGTCTGTTGATAATTGTAGTACGAATAATAACATGATTTTAAGATGAAAAATAAGATTGATCGAGGTGTACTTATATTGGGGGATAGCTTTTTTATATGAGGTGGGCTGCATATATTTTAAATCTGATTGTAAAAAAAGGACTTAGTGAAAGAGAAATTAAAAATGTGCATGATAGTATTATATTTTTCTATTAATATTTTTTATTTTTTAAAAAAATTATAAATTTAATAAAATAATTTTATTTTTTTATATAAATGATTAAATGGGTATCCTACCCGTTTATTTGATCTATCGGGTGTATTGGTTTCGTTAAGTATAACAGCTTAACGGAAAGAGGAACGTCAATATTTTTTTTTCTAACGGGGCCGTAAATTTAAACCGATGAGTGCTCGTTTCAGGAAAAGACGAGCCGTAAGGAATAAGCACTCCCAATTTGACTACGTTGGCTAATAGGAGGCAATCCAACGGTTTCAAAGAAATAGCAAAAAAAAAATAAAAAGTTATACGATAATGATCAATGGATGCAAATCAAGCAAAATCCGCAACAAAAGGCCTTTATTTAAAATTTTGGGATATAAAGAGTAATTTTCGTGGTGTATATGGCAGCTCAATAATAATTTCGAAACTTCTTCCCTTTTATAAATGCGTAATTAGATATTTATTTCACAATCAGCCTCAATCATGGATTATTATAAGGATTCGAACTCGGTATTTATGCCCTAGAAGGATTCGAACCGCTTCTCGCTTAAGTTGGGTGCCTCTCCTCATAATTTCTTCTCCGTCTTTCCTCCGTTGCCAAGGCCCATCGATGGCTGCCGAAGACGGCGGAAAACCTCCGACTCACACCCTCGCCGGCGCACTCCCGATCACCCTCCCTATGCCGTGGTATCACATCTCTTCCCTCATGTATGCACGCATAGCACATGCTTGTGTTGTCTTGATGTGCATCACTGACGCGTTCTTGTTCATGGCCACGGGCAGATGATAGCTGCTGCAATCCAAACCTCGTCGGAGGAAGGAGGATCCACCGTGGAAGCGATATCTCGTTATATTCGATCCCATTATGACGACCTCCCCGACGGGCATGATAATCTCCTCCCTTACTACCTCAGCAAACTCACCGCCCGGGGGAGCCGTCATGCCGGAAGCACGGCGAAGCTCGCTCCGCCGAAAGCATGCTCGAGTGCAGTGATGAGGGTAACAAGTAATCATTGGAACACGTTCTTGGCTTGCCATGGGAAGGGCCTCCGGTCACTGCGACCGCGATTGCGACTGCGAACGAAGGAGATGGACCGCGATTGCGATTGCGGCGGCTCTCCCTGCTCTCTCGAAACCGTCAAGTTGCTCATCGATGCCTCCGCTGACGTCGACGCTGTCGACGCCGCCGGGAACCGCCCCGGCGATGTCATAGCCCGCCACTTCTCCAGCTCCATCACCAGATCCCTCGAAGTCGTCCTCAAAGCCTCTTGCCCGAGGGTTTCCTCCCCAGGAGGAGCAAAAGAAGGGGAGACGAAGTCTAGCGAGAAGAAAGAGTACCCTCCCGATCTCACCCTCCCCGATATCAAGAATGGGATCTACGGCACGGACGAGTTCCGGATGTATACCTTCAAGGTCAAGCCTTGCTCCAGGGCCTACTCCCACGACTGGACGGAGTGCCCGTTTGTCCACCCTGGGGAGAACGCTCGGCGTCGCGACCCCCGTAAGTACCTCTATAGCTGCTGTCCCCTGCCCTGAGTTCCGGAAGGGCTCGTGCCGGAACGGGGATGCCTGCGAATATGCCCACGGGTCTTCGAGAGCTGGCTCCACCCGGCTCAGTACCGGACCCGCCTCTGCAAGGACGAGACCGGCTGCAATCGCCGCGTCTGCTTCTTTGCCCACAAGCCTGAGGAGCTCCGGTCCATCAACCCCTCGGCTGCCTCCGTCACCGGGATGGTGCTTCCCTCGCCGAGGTCGTCGTCATCGGGTCTCGTCGTTGGACATGGCTACGGCTTTGATGCTGATGCACCAGCCGGGGTCGCCCATGTCGCCGTCGGCTTCGTCGGGATTGGGTGGGGCGACGGCCTGGATGGGCCAGGCGAGCAACTTGATGACGCCGCCCTCCTTGCAGCTGCCGAGCAGCAGGCTGAAGGCGTCGCTGAGCGCCAGGGATTTAGCTTTCGATCTGGACTTGCTTGGGCTCGAGGGGTACCAGCAGAAGCTGATCGATGAGATCTCTAGCACCGCCTCGCCCAGGGCCAACTGGACCCCGAACTCCCTAGCTGCCGCCTACACTACAAAAAAAGACAGAATTGCCGGCGTTGGATATGCGCCAATAACTGTCCCAAAAAACGTCGCTAATTAATTTGCGGCGATTTTCTACCGGCGTAACCGTCCGCCGTTACTGGAGGGTCGCTATTTCCCATGTTCCGGCGTTTGCGCAACCGCCGGTATTGATAAATCTCATTAGCGGCGTTTGTATGTAATTTAGTGGCATTTCGTGAAATGCCGCCATAGTATCTATATTAACAGCGTTTCTCAAAACGCCGCCACTTTATCATTGTCATTATCTGGCATATACTAGTGGCGTTACCATAAACGCCACTGCTACTACATTGCCAACGCATAATATAAACTAGCGGCCTTTATTTAAATGCCACTAATAGTACATTGGCGGCGGCACATTGAATTTTTTAACAGCATTTTTTCTGACTGCCGCCACTTTTTAAAATAGCGACATTACGATAAATGCCGCTACTAATAATTTGCCGACGCATCATATAAATTGGTGGCATTTATTTAAATGCCACTAATAGTACATTGGCGGCGGCACCTTAAATAATTTAATGACATTTATCTAAACGTCGCCAATGTCCTAATTTAATGGCGATTAGCTAAACGCCACTATTAGTACGATGCCGACTCATCATACAATTTGGCGGCATTTATTTAAATGCCACTAACAGTATTTAGCAAATTTATTAATGGCATTTATCTAAACAATGGTATTTTTAAAATAGCGACGTTAACATAAACGCCGCCACATTACGTTGCCAGCACATCATACAAATTAGCGGTTTTATTTAATGTTACTAATAGTACATTGGCGACACCTTGAATTTATTAACGGCATTTATCTAAACGTCACCATGAGTTTGTTTTTTTCTGCATTGCGGCTTATTGTAAACGCTGCCACTAATTTGTTGCTAGCATATTTTTTTAAATTAACAACATTAATATAAAAACCACAATAAATATATTACTGGCACATTGCATTAATTAACAATATTTACTAACACACCAATAATATGATATCCCACAATAAAAAAATATAATATATCAATTAATAATAAATATGACATAATGGGTCATTATTCATATAATAAAAAAAATTACAAATCAAAGCACATTAAAGTTCTTCATGAATAATTCTTCATCTTCACATTGTGTTTGTCATTAGCTTTAAGACCATTTCTTTCATAGGTACTTCTTCTTCACATTTATCCAATAGTTTTTTTGGAAAATGTTATGCAACCGTTGAGCCTGAAAAAGATCAAAAAAGTTATATTAAATTAATAGAGAGTAACCATAAATCAATAGCTGAAACTTCATCGATAACCAAAAAAGTTTTGCAATCGTTGAGCTTGCAAAATGTTTCTTTGGGTCATATTCAATATCATACAATCCTCAAGCTGAAGAGCTTCTAATCTAGTAGCTGAAAGCATAATAGTCCAGATTCAAACAATGGGTAAGATTCAAATGATCTGCTCGTTTATATATCCTACTCAAAATATCAAAAAACAGAGTATACCTTGAGCACGGCATCTGAAAAATGATCTACACGGCATCTGAAAAATGTAAATCTTGTTAAGTACATAGAATTAGATCAACTTTTCATATATTTTTAAAATAGAGATTAAAAATGTAAACTATTTTGTAAATGCAAGAGACCTCTAAAGCAAATGCAAAAAGATAGAGATTGAAAATCTGGTTAATTACAAGGGACCTCTAATGCAAATGCAAAAACATATATAATCAATGCAATCTAATAATAAATGTACATAGGATTTGCTTTATGAACTCAAGCTATTCTACAAGGCTCTTCAACCCCCACCCCACCCCACCCCCTTCTTCTCCCCCACTTGCATTATTATCCCTCTCAATAAACATATTGTTGGATTTGTGGCAAGCACGGCTTCTTCTTTTTTTTTTTTTTTTTTTCTAGCTTCACCTTCTCCAAGGAATGCCTTAAGATTTACTCAGTCCTTAAAGTTTAACTTGCAAGTCTATTTGAAAATGTTCCTCCGACACTCATGGATGCCGAAGAACATGGGTTCCATTGTACCTGGCCGATGTTTCTAGTCCTCTATTTAGCTGTGTTTTAAAGTAAAACTAGCATAACCACCGAACTACCATAACCACCGAACTAGTTGTGTATATAGTTGGGTCATAAACATCACAAGAAAGAAGCTCAAATATGTGCATATAGTTTGAGAAGCCTATACGGACCAGAGTGCATATTAGATGATACCTCTGTGTCATTATAAGACCAAACACAGCTAAATAGAGGACTAGAAACATCGGCTTATGTCATTGTGACTTGATTTGTTTGCCTTATGTCAGTTTGTGGAAATTTCAAAGACCAAACAGAGTACGAAATCGGCAAACTGGTGCCATTTCTCGTAACCCACAATCGGTATGGCACCAATGACGACAAACATCCAACCCAACTACAAGCATTTGACGCCATCTCAAACTTCAAGAACACAAGACACATACAAGTACTGCAAAAACCAATCTTCCGAACACAAACCTTGCAACCACATTCATCCACAGGCAACTGTCCAAACAGGTAAGATTTATGCATTTTAAGTTTAGAAAAACCTCTTCCAAATGGTTGGTGAAGAGTAATGAATTCATATGATGTTTGCTCTTCCATTTTTTTCCTACAAAGCAAGTCAATGAATTAAATTAAACACTTTACATGAATATCAGTACCTTGAATCAAAAAAAAAAAAAAAAAGCAAAACTTACGCTGAAGAACCAAACAGAAAAAATAGAAAAAAATGAAAACGCAGAACCAAACAGGAGCTGTGCGACGGAGACTCTCAATGAGAGCAGCTACGAAGCGGCGGCAAGGTGGCTGGGAAGCGCCAGTGTACTGTGGAAGGGAGAAATATTGTGATAAGAAAGAGAGAGAGAGAGAGAATGGAGAGAGAAAGCATGGTGTGAGGGAGTTTACGCATAAAATGGCATGGGAGTTGCGGACGGTGGTGCATGATGAACATCAACTGGGCAGTGGAGGCTTGTTTTCCAGCGTCTTCTGTTGCTCCTTGCGGTGGCATCGTGGCCCAGCTGCAGCAAGCCATGGCCCTCGGTTTGGAGAACAATGCTCTGTTCTTCTTGCTTAAAACAGAGGCTGCAGGTTCAGTACTTGCACAGGTGGCTGCTGGTTCTTGGCGTCTCACATGTGGCTTCCGATGCAGCTTTCCGAGTGTGGGGGAGTCAGCGCATACTCTAACAGGAGGGTGGTGGCGTTGGTTGGAGGGACTTCCATTGTTCGAATAAAAGGCGCTGGAAAATTTTCATGTATCATTATTGCCGCGTACTCAAGCAGTGAGAGGGAAATTTAAATGGAATGAAAATTTTGAGGCAGCGTAGAGGCGGCAACTTAAGTTTCATTAGTTTTTATATGCGTTTGAGGGAAATTGTATATGGTAAGTGGCGGTCCCGGAAACACTTTGAGCTTAAGGGAGGACATGCCAAAATTATGGGAAATTTAAAATAGTCCTATGATGTTAAGATTTATTTAACATAATTTTATAAATATAGAACATGGCCCTCCCAAAATATTTATGATTCTCATATACTTTTTAAAATTTTAGCCAATTCTAATATATTTAAAAATGTCTCTCTCATTTTTTTTTCTTATAGGTATTAAATTTTGTATCATTTCTATATAATATATATTTTCAAGGATGTGGTCTCATCAAAATTAAATTAAAATCAATAAGAAAAATAATAAACTTATTAATTTCTGTTTATATTAACCGCTAAATGTGTCATACGGTTAAAAAAAATCAGTCCCTCTTCAAAGAAATTGTTGGTTCCGCCACTTTGTTTCTAATTTGTTGATTAATATGTACGCCTCTTTCTTTATATTAAATATAATTATATATTTATAATAATATTTTATTATATATATATAAAAGATAATGTTATTATAATTTTATGTTAATATTAAAAATATATGTAATAAAATCATTATCATCTCAAACATGAATATTTATTTTGATCATATGCTTTACAATTTATACTTTATGGTCTTATACTAATACGTACTCTAATACTATTAGTAATATAATTTAAGTCTATATATAAATTATTATATAAATCACTGTACTAATACTATATCACTTATGATACTATTAATTATAGTGATATAGTAATACTAAATTATTAATGATATAACATACTATTGTTATATCATTAATAATAGTATATAGTAAATTATATATATAATGATATAGTAATACTAAATTATATAGTAATACTATATAACGCACTATATTGCCAATCAAATTGTGCCAGAGTACAATGCTAATGCTTATAAATCGAATGATTAAGAAATTGCTTAAGGTCTTCGACAACAGACCTTGAAACAACTTGACCACTAAACCTTAATATATGAAATATAATTCACTCAAATTTACTAGAACCATTTATTTGTCTAAAACTAAATTAAGCCAATAACTGGTGACAGGAAATAAATCCTTATAATAAAGTCCACTGAGCTCTACTTATAGAAAATAAAGAGATTCTTAAATTTTTCCTAAGTATAAATTTATTAAAATGTAAACCTAACTTTTGAATCCTAGGTGGAAGGCCTAGCAAAGTGGCATTATAGGTTGGTGTGAGGCTGCCAATTGTTACTTTTACCAAACTCTCTTCTTCTTCTTTTTTTCATTTCTTCCCACATAGCCTCCTTCTCGCAGCACTTATGTATCATTATTATTCTTTTTTTTTCCTATTGCATTAATATCAGTAATTATAAAATAAAATTTATCAATTCTTAAATTTTAAACTTTAGTCCCATTTTATTTAGAGAAATATTATAGTCATAAAGAGATTACACAAAAGTAATCATACAAACTGACATGGCTTAATGTTGTTTGTCAGATTGTAACGTTACTTTTATTGTAAAGTAGATTTAATAGATCCGATAAAACCACATCAATTTGTATGATTTTTTTTGTATGATTGCTTTGTGGATGTAGTAGTACTCTTTTATTTATCTGTTAAAGAATTAAGTTTGAGGATTCATTAATGCTGTAATCTATTTTTTTTTTTCAAATTTAAAGAAAAAAAAGACTAAATTTATGGATTGGTAAATTTAAAGAGTAAAAAGATTAAACAATGTTGTAATCTAATTACCATTCCATAGTTAATTATCTCATGCATACTTATATCTTCAAGGATCTGCACTAGGGCTGAAAATGGATGGATACGGATCGGATAGTAGTATATCCATATTTGTATCCATATTTTTTTACGAATACGAATACTAAATGAATATTAAAATTTATATCCATATTTATTCTAAATGAATACAATACGAATCGAATATCAAGCATATCCATATTTGTTATATACGGATACGGATACGAATCGGATATCAAATATATCCATATTTATTATATACGGATACGAATCGAATATTAAGTATATCCATATTTGTTATAAATGGATACGGATACAAATTGGATATCAAGCATATCCATACTTATTTATCTAGATACGGATATAAATTGAGTACTACTTAAATATTAATTAAATTTAAACAAAATTTAATAATAAAAACCAAATATAATGACATGATCATAAAGAATCTAAGATAATCATAATTATATTCAAGATAATTATAATTACATGCGAGAAAGATAATTATAATTCAAAACTTTTATTGCCTTTGAAAAATCCTAAACATTAAAGAATTCCTCTAAATTATCGTCAACAACAATCTCATATTGGCTTAGCATCGAAATAAATCCCAAGGCTCCATCACTCTTTTTTTTTTATACAGTCCAATAATTATTAATATTGCTCTTTAAATTCTTTTCATCTAAGCTGATCATTATCATTGATGACATCAATTTCATTATTTCTAGATCTCATCTTTCATTTGCTGTTGCCACTTGAAGAAGTCTTTGGAACCCATGCTTTTCAATATTTATTTTCACTTCTACGTAAAAACACTAAATTTATAGTACTTAAAGCTTTAAAAATTTTATAAATAATTTTTAAAATAAAAAAAATTAGTATACATATCTTTGATATAGCTTTTTTTTCTTATTTTTTTAATGGCCAATTTCTGAGAAGTTCAACGCCCCCGCTCTCGAAAAATGCCTTAAATGAAGCGCTAGCTCCGCTCGCTCCTTCCGCACGCGATCAGCCTCTTCGCCTTCTCTCGTGCATTACATTCCCACGCAGCAACACAGAACGTCCCTTCACATCGCCCGGCCTGATCACATATCATCCTCCACACAACAACGTCCCCACACGAAAATATTCTACCCACCAGCCTTCCTCTGTCACAGCGTCCACCGATTGATAGAAGAGAGAGGCTCTGTTTTGTAGCCTCAAAACAGAGCACCAGAAGGTTAGTAATATCGATAGCCACGGTACACGGTAATACAGAGGCTGTAGCAAAGGGCATCGTAACCGTACAGGTAATATTAACTTTAGTCCCATTTTATTTAGAAGTTGATGGTTTCTCAACACAGTTGATGGTTTCCCATTTATTTACAAGTTCCCTAGCTACAAACTATTATCACTGATATAAATTTTAGTATGTTTGGTGGATTTTCTTTTGTTTGGTTTCCATGAAAACAGAGGAACAGAACGAGTAAGAATGCCGATTTGGTAGTAGTCATGGTTTAAGGGCCAAACTTTTTGATTGCTCTATTTTTTGCGTAGAAGATAATAGTTTAAGGGCCAATCATCTGATTCTATTCTATTTTCATATTTAAAATATAGTTAAGCTATGGACAAAAGTTGGATGAAAAAACCTCGACATACAAAAGAGTACGTCAATGGTGTCAATGACTTTTTGAAGTTTGCATGCGAGAATGGTGCTACAGATTCGCCGATTTGTTGCCCATGTAGAAAATGTGGATTACGTAAGATGTTCATGCCCAACATGGTATATGATCATTTGATTAGCTATGGAATTTCTCAAGGTTACACCATTTGGCATGCTCATGGGGAGAGAATAGGGGAGGCATCTTACCATGCTACTGATGCCCAAAATAATAATGAGCAAATAAATGAAGGCTCTGGTGGGATGACAACAATGTTGCATGACGTTTTCCCTATGTTTGATCCTGAAATAGTTGAGGGTGGGCCTGAAATAGGTGTGGATGCTGGAGAAGCTGGAGTGCAAAATGAAAATCGACAAGGTTCTAGCGAAAGAGTTAATAAATTTTACAATATGTTGAAAGATGCTGATGAGCCATTATATGAAGGGTGCACAAAACATACTAAGTTTAGTGCTATCGTACGTCTCTGGAATATGAAGTGTTTGGGTGGATTGAGTAATAGCATATTCACAGAACTACTTGAATTTGTGAATGAGTTGCTCCCACCAGGAGCATCATTGCCAAAAAATACGTACGAGGCGAAGAAGTACATGAATGAGTTAGGTCTTGGATACGAGAAGATCTTAGTTTGTCCCAATGGTTGTATGTTATTTTGGAAGGACAATGAGAATCTGGAAACATGCGTGGTATGCGGAGCATCAAAATGGAAGCAAAAAGAGTCTATGGATGATAGGTCTAGAAAAGGTAAAAGAAGTCCAGCAAAAATATTACGGTGGTTTCCGTTAAAGACAAGGTTGCAAAGGCTTTTTATGTCATCAAAGACTTCTTCACAAATGAAATGGCATGCTATAGGCCGCAATAATGATGGGGTACTAAGGCATCCAGCAGATGGCATGGCTTGGAAGATGTTTGATTCACAACATGATGATTTTGCCTCTGACCCCCGCAATGTTAGGCTTGGTTTATCTGCATATGGCTTTAATCCTTTTGGTAACATGAGCATTTCCTATAGTACCTGGCCGGTTATGTTGGTACCTTACAATTTACCTCCTTGGATGTGCATGAAACGATCAAGTTTCATGCTATCGTTGATTATACCAGGACCATCATCACCTTCAATGAATATAGATGTATACTTAGAGCCTCTAATATCAAATTAAAGGAATTATGGGATGTTGGAGCACCAACCTATGATGTTTGCTCCAAAGAGATATTTACAATGCGGGTGGCTTTAATGTGGACGATAAATGATTTTCCTGCGTATGGTGATTTGTCTGGGTGGAGTACGAAAGGTCGTTTAGCATGTCCTTGTTGTATGGGTAACACACGATCTAGATGGCTGAAACATGGAAAAAAGTTTTCTTATATGGGCCATAGACGATTCTTGCCAAGTGATCATAGGTGGAGAATGATGGCAAAAACATTTGATGGTACACGAGAAATTGATCCTTCACCTACTATGCCAACACCTGATGAAATTTTGGAACAATTAGATGATTTAAATTGCAATGATAGAACAGATCATAAAAGAAAAAGAGTTGTGGGGTCGACTAATGTTAAGGAACACTCATGGAAGAAACGTAGTATTTTCTTTAGTTTGCCTTACTGGAAAGATAATTTATTGCGTCATAATCTTGATGTGATGCACATTGAAAAAAATGTGGTGGATAATATTGTTGGCACACTGTTAAATATTGATACAAAATCAAAAGATGGCATAAAGGCACGACTTGACTTACAAGAGTTGGGTTTGAGACCACAACTTCATCCGGTTATAACAGCTACAGAGAAGACATATTTGCCTCCAGCTATTTTCACAATGAGCAACAAAGAGAAAGAAGACTTGTTGAAGGTTATACAAAATGTAAAAGTACCAGATGGTTATTCTTCAAATGTTTCACGTTGTGTCAAGCTTCAACACCGTACTATAGTAGGCCTGAAGAGTCATGATTGCCACATACTAATGCAACAGCTCCTGCCAATTGCATTACGTGGGTCATTACCTAAGAAGGTAATAGAACCATTAATCGAGCTATCTGGATTCTTCAGGGGAATTTGTTCCAAAACATTGCGGCTTGAAGATTTGGACCGATTGGAATCTAGAATACCTTACATATTGTGCCAATTAGAAATGATATTTCCGCCATCATTTTTCACGATTATGGTGCACTTGACCGTACATTTAGTTGCAGAATGTAAGCTTGGAGGACCTGTTCATTATCGATGGATGTATCCCGTTGAAAGGTATGCTATAGTTATTGAATTAAAAACACATAAATATCAGTTGAATGAGAACATTAAAAAAAAATAGTAAAAGTCATCTAATGATTTATGTGGCAGGTACCTACACCGACTTAAGTTTCATGTGCATAACAAAGCTGCACCAGAAGGTTCCATTGCTGAAGGATATTTGTTGGAGGAATTATTGATGTTTTGTTCTCGTTATTTAGAATCCGCTCGAACGGTTTTCAATAGACCATCTAGAAACCCTGATGATTCTAAAGGAAAAGTTGTTGACGTTCGACTCGATTTTACGTCATGGACCCAAGCACATCGCTATATTCTCTTCAACTCTGACGATTTCACTCCATTCCGCATGTGAGTTGCAATGCTTAATACGTATGAATCAAATTACATTTCATTTATATTTGTGTAATTATAACAGACATTTGTGATGTCGTGAACATATATAGGATGCACTTGGAAATAATGAGGAATATAGTTGATGGGAATCATTTATCGAATGAAGAATTACAGAAGAGGCATGAAGACCAATTTTGTAATTGGTTCCAAGACTATGTATGGATTACACCCAAGACCAATTTTATTATGCCTCTGTAGCTTTTTTTCATCATTTTAATCAATGCTAATAATCCAACCTTTCAGGTAATGAAAATGGATGACAATGGAAGAAGTGAATTGGGCCATAAAGTTGTAATGCATTCTAAAGGTCCCATGCAAATTGCCAAAGAATTTAAGCGAATTGTCATTAATGGCACAAAATTTCGCACTAGGAATCATGAAAATGGGAAGAAAACTCAGAATTGTGGTGTTAGTGTGTGTACTGATCAAGATGGCCCTGCTTGGTATGGCCAATTAACACGCATAATTGAGGTTATGTATTATGATGGGTCCCGATATGTGTTATTCAAATGTGATTGGGCAGACGTTGCTCGGGGTAGAGGTTTCAAGGTGGATGAGTTTGGATTTACTCTTGTAAATTTTTCTCATTTAGTACACACTGGTAGTCGGATAACTGATGATCCGTTTGTTTTATCTTCCCAAGTATCTCAAGTATTTTATGTGGCAGATGAAAGATGCCCAAATTGGGTTGTGGTTGTTAAGACAAAACCAAGAGACGTGTATGACATTGGTGAAGAGGAAGTGACTGACGATGATGAGGATGAATATTTAGTCAACGAATATTGTATTAACACTTCCAACCATGAAGCTATTGAACCTGGTATTGACGATGTTGTGTGGACGCGAAATGACATAGATGGAATGACGATCGAAACTCCTCAATAGTGTTGAGTAAGAAATATATAATTTTAGACTATTTAACATGATATCTCTTATCACATAAATCTATCTCATATCATGCTCCAAATATGTCATTTTTCTATTGATTTGCATATATGTAAATTTGTTTTTGTATAGGTACAATGGGTCCAAAAAAAAAGGCAAAGATGTCCATACCACAGTTGCGAAGACAATCTACAAGACTACAAGCTGTCCATAGTGAGCCACAATCTGATAGGGCAGCCCATTCATTACCATCTATCGATGGGCCACCCCTTTCCGTTGGTAGGATGGTGGAGTCACCACCTTCTGTAGATTGTCCTTCCCAACCATCAATATCTTCACAGCAAGGGACTCAACCTTCTATAGAACCATCATTATCTTCACAGCAAGGGACCCAACCTTCTACATTGAGCCAAATGGGAGGCCAACTATCCACACATACGGAGATGAGCAAAGAGACCGGGCCATGCACATCTGTACCAATAGCACCTACTTCGGAAGCAGAAAATGTTGACCTGTGTTCTGACATTGGAGATCGCTTTCTCATCATCGTTGGTATGTTTTTGTTTTTCTTACTTATTATTTACTTCACTATGACTGCAGATTTACAAAATACTAACAATGTAACTAAATCTATTTTTGCAGATAGTAATGGAAATCGAGTAAAGAGACTATTGCACTCTATTCATGACATTTGGCATCTTCCAGAAGGGGAGCGAATTGAAATGGAGCTCAACAATCTTGGTCAGCCCATCAAAAAGCAAGACTCAAAGGTGGTAAGGTTTGGTGGTCTGATAGCAAGAAATAATAAGTTGGTTCCAATAATTTACAAAGATTGGAGGTCGGTACCTAAAACCATAAAGGAGGAAGCATGGGGTCTTATAAAGGTATATATGATTTTTCATATTAAAACATTATTATTAATTAAATAGGTATATTTTGAAAATTTTGTTAGAAAGCTACTTACTCACCTGTGTAAATTTATTTTGACTGTAGGGCAAGTTTAAAATTCTTGATGACAAATTGGACGTATTCAAAAAATGGATACTAAAGGACTTGGGAAAGAAATGGAAAGACTACAAGCATGAATTGAAGAAAAAATTACTTAAGGAAAAAGACACATCTGCAGCACAAGTTGTGGCAAGGGCAAGTCCCGATATGGTGGACTTAGAGCAACTAGTAGAGTTGGCCAATCTTTGGTTTGATCCAAAATATATGGTAACAATTCGCGTATTTCTATTATAGATTTATAAAATCAACCAACTAGTTATTTTAATTATAATTCTCATAATATTTTACATGTTGTAGTCAAAATGTAATAAAAACAAGGAGTGTCGTAAGAAGCAGGTGGTTGTTCATAGCGGAGGATCAAAAAGTTTAGCAAGATATGCCCATGATGTGGTATTTATTTAATTAATATCTATTTATTGTTGAATATTTGTTAGTTCTTTGTTTTCGATATATGTGTTTAATCTAAAATGTTGGACGTAGAAAAAATCAACAGGGGCAATGCCAAGTCGAGCCCAGTTGTTTGTCAAGACCCATAAGAAAAAGGATGGCACACACTACAATGATGACACGAGGAAGAAAGTGGTATGTTTATTTTCAAATTTATAACTTTTTTAATTTTAAAGGATTTATAAATGAAGAATAATGTGTATTTTTATTATCTATTACAGGTTGAGATGGAGGAACTTTTAACACAGGACACAAATTCTATAGAAATGGGGTCTGGAGGAACCATGACTTGGGCATCAGATGATGTTTATTCAAAAGTTATGGGCCCAGAATGGCCTGGACGTGTGCGCGGTTTGGGGTTTGGGCCAACCCCTACAAGGCAAACTTGTCAACATTCACTACTGACTTCAAACCAAGAAGATGGTATATCAAAGGAAGAGTTTGAGAAAATGCGGAATGAATTAACTGAATTACGGAACTTAGTAAACACATTTGTGCATGCACAGGTGAGCACCCCACATATGTTTAGTTGATATAAATCAACCTTATATTGAAATTTTTGAACCCTCATTTGAATTTACATTCAGGCTTCAGGACAAAAACGAAAAGAGAATGAAGAGGAAGAGAAAGATGAAGAAGAGGAAAATGTTGAAGAGGAAGAAGATCAAGAGGAAGATGAAGAAGAGGAAGAGAATGAAGAGGACGATGATTGAGGGTCGGGATTATAAGCGAGACTATAATTGAGACTATATTTATGGTATTTGCAATATATTGACATTTGCTCTGTTTTGGTGGTCTTCACAACTTTCCTTAATTGAGACTGTATTAATGGTTATGCCATATATCGACATTTGCTATGTTTTGCTAAGTTGGAATTAGGATGGATTATGAAAGGAGAAGTGCTGGATTATGCATAATTTTTACTACTCTTTTTGGGAGTTACAATCTTAGTATGATGTTTAACATTTCTGCTATTGTACTGCTAAAACTCAAAAGTTCAGTAAATGTGCGATACATTAGTCTCCAAAATATATTATTCATCATAGAACTACATAGCACAAATCTATTGACACAAGGGATCATGTTCCACTCTTGCATGCATACATTATTTCTTTAGGTGCATGATAGGCTAGTGCAAATTTACAATGTAACAGAATTAGAAGTACATTAAAATACAATCTATCACCAGAGCATCAAAAAGCAATCAATTTGATAAAAGGGCACAAACTTCACCATGCATCATAAATAATTCTGTGACAAGTAGCTAATTTCCAAGTTCTTGATGTGACAAAACTTTGTAATTTACAAGAGTTTGCAATGTCACTTGAAGATTATATTGTTAACTTGAAACTGTCAATTACAGATCCTGGAAAGTTTAAACCAGCTCATCAGACCAAAGTCATAACAATACAAAATTGAAAATAGTGTACTGTACATATTATATTTGAAAAAAATATGATTTAGCTCGATAGGAACGTAGCAGAGATTCTCCACTTCCTGTCTACCATCTGCTTGTACAATTGCCAGCACATGCCCTTTATTTTAAATGAATAAAGAATGCTTTAGATAATGATTGGCTGTTCACCTTCAAGCTCAGATATAACAATGAGCGAATCTGACATTTCAAGAAACAGTGGCTCTGACTTGTTGCTTGGATTTATAATCTACCATGGTATGAAAGAGTTTATGGTGAGATCTCAATCATTCTAATAGTGGAATTAAATGGCAGTTATGCGAGATATAATCAATAACCTGCTTGTTTCCCTTTACGTAACCAATGGCAACTTCCCGACGCAAAATTGCCCTTTCAGAAAGCTCTAAAAATGATGGGTTTTCAGCCTCCTTCATGTAGAGATCAATTTCCTGCAGTTCAAGCACCACAATGCATGCGACACAAATGCGATTACTAAAACAATAAAAAATATTTTGTCCACAGCAAGCCTTCATTGTCAAATGATTCCAACTAAATATCTATTATAGAACATAAATTGATAAGACATGCATGAACTCAAACTCAAACTTGAACACGTTGAATCTACAGAACACCTGATTTAAGGATAAAAGAATGGTTTTTGATATATTATAATGTTCTTGTTAAGTATTCAACTTATCAGATAATATTAGCAAAATTAAGAGATGACAGTTTACCTTTACATATATCTCATCCCCCTCGGCATTAAGAATATCTTTCCACACTTCATTCAATTCATGACTTTGTGCCACTGCCATCCAGTAGGGGAATATACTGTCTAAATTAGTTCTTTCATACAGAACCTAATATCTGGAAAGATAACGAAATATATGATTAAGATGAAAAACCTTGAGCTGTTACAAGACTCATTACTTCCTCTGCACCAATGAATGAAAGGGATGGTCTTATTCTTGAAATCTGTGGTAAAGTAAAAGTGTTATTATACCCATGGTGTCCAAAATTTTGAAGTAGTTTAATAAAGGTAGAAAAACAATTACTTGTTTTCCCAGTCTTGTTTCAACAATTTCAGCAACTAAGTTCTCAACCTGCAAAATATACATGATCAAGGAATATAATTAATAAATTATTGGCATTTGTTTAAATGCTACAAAAATATATATTATTACCGGCGTAATAATATAAATGCTGGGCAACTACTAATTTCTTGGTGCATCATTACTATATTAGCGGCGTTGTTCTAAACGCCGCCAACGATATATATTATTACCGACGTAAAAATTTAAACGCCAGGAATCTCAATAATTTACTGGCGAAAAAATTAAGCGACGATAAATTTATATATCTACCGGCGCATAAACATACGCCGTGAGTATAAACGCCACCAATTTAGCTTTTTTTTGTAGTGCTATCGAGCATCGGATTATAACGATCTATTTGGCTCTCTTGACCCATCGGTGCTTTCTAAGTTGCAGGGGCTTTCTCTGAAACAGACGGCAGCCGCCTCGGCCTCGGCCGGAGCTCAATTCCAGTCGCCCGCTGGAGCCCAGATGCATCAATCTCCATTGCTTGCTGGCTATGTTGGAGGCAACTTGCCTTCTTCCCAAACCGTGACCGCAACTTCATCGCTTGGTCTCGATCATTCGATGGCGAAGGCCATCATGAACTCGAGGTCTTCAGCGTTTGCAAAGCGAAGCCAGAGCTTCATTGACCGGGGAGCAGCAGTAGGTCGCCAGTCGACCCTATCTTCCATGACTACTGCTGCACCGGTGGCTCCATCGGTTCTTTCTGACTGGGGCTTGCCGGATGGGAAGTTGGACTGGGGAATTCAAGGGGACGTCCTTTAAAGAGGAAGGCTGCTTCAATGGGGGACTCAGAAACAGAGGGCTTGGACCAGCTTAAGGATGGCAACGATGGCAAAGGCCCAGATGATGAGCCAGAGCCGAAACGTCGCGGACGTCCGCCAAAGAAAAAGCCTGTTTTGATCGATAACTTTGGAGTGGGCTCAGAAACAGGGTCCGCCTACGAAAAAGTCTATTTTAATCGATAACGCTGGAGTGGGCTATAGAGGTGGGCATGGCCCAGGCTCACCGGCCCATTAACAAATGGGCTGTACCATGCATAGCACATTAAAAAAATTCAACTTTGGCAGGGCCCATTAGGGCCGTGTCCAGCACGGTCCAGCTGGGCCGTGTTGGGAGCCATGCCATGGCACGGCCTTGGTTGGCCATGCCATGGCACGGCCGCGCTGGTGCCTAGGCATTAGGCACCACGTGCCTAGGCACAAGTGGTGCCTAGGCACCATCTATTACTTAGGCACGGCCTAGGCACCAGCAGGTGCCAAGGCACTAGCTGGGCAATTTCACCCGTTAAAAATGGCTATATCAGTTTTTAACGGCTATATAGCCGTTAAAGGTTGTTGGGAGGGGTTTAGACCATTTTACCCCTCCTAACAGTCATATAACGGCTATATCAAAGGATAGTTTTTAAAAAAAATTAGAAATTCTATAAATAGATGAACTCTCCCTCTATTACTACTATTTCTCTCTTCCAGCAAGTGCTCTAGTAGATTAGCAATTTAATTTTTAGTTTGCAAGTGTTCTTACAAGTGGCAAGTGCTCAAGCAAGTAGTCAAGTGCTACAAGGTCAATTCTTATTGAGAGGCGAGAGCGCAAGAGGAAGCTCACAAATCTCTGCTCCACGCCTCCACCTTTGATCTTTTCTCAATTCCTTTTTGTGGGTTAGTTTTTATTTTTTTACATTTATTAATTAAAAATTTTAGATATGGCATCTTTTAACGAAAGTAATTTTAACATGCAATTGAGATGCTTATCTGCTTCAAAGACTAGTTGGATGCTGAGGCGAGGCTTCAAGATAAAGGTGGACATGACTTAGCCAGCGAAGATGACGATGACACAAATACTACTGATGAGTGATGAGTGAGTTATTTCTACTTTTATAATTGTATATTTTTATTTTTTAAACTGTTAAAAACTTAAAGAAAGTCATCTTTATTTTTTTTTTTTCTATTTTTTTCTCCTTGCTTATTGTATTATGTTCTGGAGGTCAGGCCTAGCCCCCCTCCTTCTGTACCATTTTGATTTTAAATTAATAAACTGGTAGGGGTCTATGCCAAACCCCCCACCTATAAGGTGGCTTTATATTAATAAAATTTATTTATTCCTAATAATTTTTTAATTTATGAAAAAATATATATATATATTTTATAAATTTTTTTATTTGAGCCGTGCATGGGCCAGGCCCTAGGTGGGCCATGCCTGGCACGGCCTAGGCCCACCTGTGCCGTGCCTGGCATGACCCACCGGGCCAGCACGGTGGGCTGTGCCAGGCACGGCCCAGGTGGGCCATGCCGTCCCGGTACGATGGGTCGGCCCAGGCCCGCCATGTCGTGCTGGGCTAACAGAAAATTTTTTTCGCGCCGGCACGGCACGGTTCATGGAGCCATGCCGGCATGGCTCGGTACTGTAGCAGTATGGGGCCTTGCCATGTGGACCTGGGCCGTACCGTGCCATGGGCGGCATGGCCCAGTGCCTATCGCTAGTAGGCGAGGGCCAAGATAAGCGCGGTGCTGATGGGAAAGGCCAAGACGAGCTAGAGCCCAAACATTGTGGGCGTCCACCAAAGAATAAACGTGTTGTAATCGATAAATCTTCAGTGGGCTCAGGAACAGGGGCGAGGGCCAAGATGAGCCCGCGCCCGATGAAGAAGCCCGCAAGGATGGCCCTGCTTCCGTTCCCAAGTGCCGAGGATGACCTCCGAAAGTTGCTAGAGCCCCACAGAATTAGCCTGCTATAGTAATTTTGATTTCGAAAGAGATCAAAAGACTCGCTACATCGGATGATGCGGCAAACGCACATAGATTATGCACACATATTAATGCGTATACGATATACTATAAGATTTTTTGTCGGTGCTGTAAGATTTTTCCTTCTTATCTAATTGTTGTTTGTTAGTTGTTTTCTACTTTTCTTCGCCACCATGTGATTAGCCGCAGTAAATGCAATTTTTTTTTGTTCTGACAGAGGATTGAATTGTTTTACATTTTATTATTTTCTGTTTATTAGGGTAACTGAGTGTATAAGAGAAAGGGTTGTTTGGATGGGTTCCATTGGCATTATTGTCGTTGGCCGCCTTCCAAAAATGAGTTGTGATTTTTGCCTTAACACCTTGCTTAATGACTTTTTTTGGGACCTGACAATATGTCCGGAGTTTTGAATTAAAACAAGAATGACGAAAAATGTTTCAATTGTACTGAGCTTGACTCTTGGAGCACTAAGCTTCTTAAATTCAAAGAAGGTGAAAACCGTGCTTGGATCAAGACATGTTAAACACAGCGATCTATCCTCAAAATATAATGATCCGATTCGATCCGAACCTTCTACTACAAGCACGATTGCGTAGAGGTATAACCAAACAACTACTTTATATGCTAAAAAAATTTTATAATAATAATATAATATAATAATAAAAAAGAGAATTCTTTTTGAGCAAGGCTTCTTCAAAATTTTTTAAATTCTAAATTCTTAAGCTTATTTTATAGGAGTCCAGTCCATAATGGCGCCTCATAGCCATTATCTTCAAATCACTTTAGAAATAATTAAAAATTTAAATTTTTTAGAGATTCTTCACGCGTACCATTTGGCCATGCAAACGTTCATGGAACGTTCATGGAATGCTCGTATGTGACGCAAGTGCGCCGCCACTCATGGGAACACTCGTTCCTTTCATTTCCTTTTTTTTAATTTAAATTTTGTTTTCTTTCTTTTTTTTAACGTAAAAAAAGTCAACAAATTATTTTTGATATTACTAATTTCAATTAGGAAAAGCTTGCTTGATTCGATATGGTGTGTCAGAAGATGAGATCGAAAAAAATTATCTTAAGAAAAACTCCAACCCCTATGAACAGTGCCAATTCACCCGTGCCATGTCATGTCAGCTAACCGGTAGGATGATGCGTCGTGCATTGTAGTCCATAACATTGCTTTTCTAATTAAATCTCTGAAAAGGTTTTGCTTGTCAACTTCATTAGAATTTTGGAGGCCAGTTATAAAGCATAGAGAAATGGAGAGAGACACATCAACAAACCATGCTTCATTAGAATTTTGGAGGCCAGTTATAAAAGATACCACCAACCTCCTCATAGCTTATGCTGCATTGCTACGCCGTGCACGTGTACGCTCTCAATTACATAAATGGAAGCACCTCCCATCCCATGTCCCATTTGGAGGGGATCGAGCCAACGGTTGGCGGCTTTAAAAGAGGCCACTGTGGCTTCTCCCCACTTCTAATGGAACAATGATCACGCCAAAGAGTTTCTTGGGACCATGACCATCGCTTTCCCCACCAACAACACTAACGATTGATTAATGAACACTAAGGCATACACTTGGGACGTTAAGGTGAAGCCTCATGTCTTTCCCTAAGTTTTTGCAACGATATGATGCTTGCCTCTCAATGTTTTTCTCCTTTGTTTTTGGCTCACGAACCGTTGACTCGGAAATTTGCAACTCTCTAGAAAAGGCCGGATCGTTCTTCATTATTAAACTCTTTAGTGATATTTGTCAGGATTATTTTGGTTCTCATTACATCATTTGAATCTCGATAGAGGAAGACAGCTTCATCTAGTCATTGTATTATCTCGCTTGCTCCTTTTTCTCAGTTGTTATATAGCTGAAGCTGGAGCAAAGCCAAATATTCTATGCTATGACAGCCTATTAATTCCTAGTGTTTGTCAGGCTTCATTTCTGCTGGTTACAACCGGAGACTGTCCCGCTTCTGAGTATGAATTATTCCAGCCACCAGTAACTGCAATAAGGACATGAAGCTCTTCCATCATTGTAAGCATCATATTACAACCTATGCAAGCAAAACCAAAAAATTTAAAATGTTTGGCAGCCAGTACATAAGATCATGCAAACTGTTGGAGCATTTCACCATCATAAAGCATCATGTTTAATCTGTCGAAGAAGAAATCATATCTTGGGGATAAGATGGGGCCATGAGCAATAATCACATAATTACCATGATATCATCATAAAAAAAATCCCTGTTGAGTTAGCATTGTAAGTAATGGCATCAATGACATTGGTAGGCCCTATGGTTTTCTACCTCAACTAACGCCAGCCAACCACTCTTCCACAAATACAAGAGACAGAAATTGAACACTTGAAACAAGATAACATTCGTGCAAGTAGATAAAGGGATACAATCTCCTGAAATCCAGATAACCCACCAACTTGTTCAAGGTCAATTTGCTTTGCAGTAAGGAACATGTTGGCACTTCTGATACAAAATGGCTACTACTTCTAATACCTTAGCAAGATAGGCTTTTCCATGGTCTGAAATGGCACCATTATCTTCTCGATCAGTCTCTTTCATTGTACAATACGGCAGAAATTGAGGGGCTAGATGATTGTTCTATAATGTTTGCCAGGAAATAGTAAAATAAGTAGCGATCAATACCTTGTCAATGATACCATATTCAACTGCTTCACTAGGACTAAAATATTTTGGGCATCTGATATCTTTCTCAATCTGCCGAGGAGGTTTCCCTATATACCACGAGTAGAGAAACACCTGATAGAATACACGAGTCAAATGCAATGACTAGATTTAGATGCACTAACTTTTTTTAAGGATGTTATAAGAAGCAGTTCAATTTGGTAGACTCTCTCTGCTTTCATGAGGTTTACTGATCAAGTTTACTGATGCTTCTGAACTATCTAGGCGGATGATAATTGTCCAAGGATCTCTACTACTACAAGAATTAAAATATATGACCTCATTCAGACCAGGGTCATTCCTAGAAAGCTAATCAAGTCATTTGTTTAGAAAATTTCGCATCTACAAAGTCTAATTGTGATTACCTGAAAGCTGCTACATTTACTCAAAAAGGAAGGGGGAAAAAATATAGAGCTAACCATATTGTGTAGGTCTTATGTGATAAACGGATTCATGATGCTGTAATGAAGTCATTCTACAGTACTGCTGCAAGAAGTTGGAAGATAGGATAAAAAGATAAAGATATCATCTCCTCCAACTCAATCCCTGGCTGGCAAGCAGATTGTTGTACTGTAATATTATATATAACCTTCCCTTGTCTTGCGTGGATGTTCATCCCCCTCGCACTGGCAAGTGTTCGTATTTGTATTCCAGAAGGAAAAAAAATATTCAGCACCAAGATAAATCACAACCAACCCAGTCACCCATTGATTTTATCTTTTCTCCAGTGTAACCAGTTCACCAATCTGAGTTAGGAGGGAGGGCAATGGGAAAGACTAACTGGTTATCATAAATATTAGTCAAAATTCTTTTCAATGAAAATGCTACGTATGTTTCATATAAACTTAAGCACAAAATTTTGAAGTTCTAACATAAGCAACTGCAACAGTACACACATCAAAATAACAAAATGCAGTCAAATCTACCAATTCTGCCTTCACATTAGTCAATGCTATTCTTCCTAGATCAGTATATGTTGCTTGCCCATGATACCTAGCAGCAGGCTCCACATTGAAAACAGGATATTGTTGTCATGTTAAAATCTCAAAGAACATATTTAATATCTTAACATGAAAAAGATTAGATGTATTTTCTACCACCGCTACCAGCAAGGAATGAGACCTATGCTTCAAAAGCAAATTAAAAGGCTTAAATTACTGATGAAGACTAAAAGTGGAGTTATACTTGCTTAATCATGATTGTAGATGATGGTGAAGCAGCACGGTTCCCTCTCGCACCAGCGGCCAAAAGTAAAGCAGCTTCTCCCCAAGCATTGCCAACACAAAGTGTGAAAACAGGTGGTTTAACATATCTATTCAGCATAACAAAGCAAATCCCACGTGAGATTCAAAGTTCATAGTGATGAGAAACAATCAACTTTCAGAGAGTTAACAGGGACTTCCAGCATAGACTCGGGTATTTTGAGCGGGTGGCTTGCCAGCCTGGTACTAGAATCATACATAGCATGCCGCGTTGTTTGATTGCAATCATGGCACACACTGACATGATATATATACCATGCTTTATCATGCATGCCAACCGGCACGTCTTTCCATGACTCCTAGTGTAGCTGGAAAATAATGGCATGGAAACCTAGTGGAATTGCAAATGAACAACTGAAAACCATGCCCCAGAAATTCTAGGTCGTGAAGCTAGTTGGCGCTGGTCCAACAGGTCATGCAATGCATGCAAATGCAAAGCATATAAGTACAGTCATGTTGGGCTTTGGGCTGTGGGCTTTCTGGAAGAGTGACATGTCATATTGTTTTATAGATCCTTAAATGTCATATATCACATCCAGGAAACATTGCTTAGAGCAACACTACAAGTTTTATGCACTAAAAACCATGAAGGTATGATATAAGCTTGCATGTAATAAACAATGCTTTGGTTGTGAACAATTAAAACATCAATTTTGGCAAAGAAAATATACAAAGTTCAATAAATTTGTTTAATAAAGATAGTTTGGAATGAAATGATTGAACAATTCCAGAGACTCTTCCAAAGGTTAAAGAACACAGTCTCTTATTTCAACTACTTCTTGCTTCATGATAATGGGTCTATTGGGCCAAACCTTTCATCTATTTCAAGGAAATCAAAAAATTTCCAAGAAACACATCTGCATATTTATATACCTTCTCAAGCTTTTTGATGGGCCTCTTTTCCTCACACCATCTTGGTATTAAGTCTGCATGGCAAATACGAAAAACAAGATACCATCTTGGTATTCGGCCTCTTCCACTCATGTCTGCATATTCATATACTTTCTTCTTAAGCCTTTAAGGGCTTATCATATTTGTTTATCATCAATTATTAGACTCCCTAGGGTTGTCCTGCATCACATATCATAAAAATATAACCATAAAGGCAAGCAGCTGACCTCATAATATCATGAATTGCAAAAGCTTCAGTTTCATAGCCCAATTTTTTACCACCCTAAAACAAAAATAACTTATCATCAGAAGTTTGCAGCATTAAACCCAGGAAACATAGGATATATGATGCAAATATAAGGAAATAATTGCCACCAGATAAATTTTGAAGAAAAAATACATGAATTATTGGCTCCAGGGTACTGCTTTGGAAATAGATGGGCCAACACCAACACAACAGCCGCCATAACCATCACGCACACACAAATCCTCAACTGTCACAGGCATGCACATATATGGTATGTAGCATATACACTTTAAGATACGTATATAGACTTCCAAATGTTTATACACACTATCTTCTTTTGTCCTTCTTCTATATATCTGACTATGGATGTCAATGAGAGATTGAGGCTTATTAGATTGGAACCCAGAGTTATTAAAATGTTCTAAAAAAAAAATAAATTTGATCAAAGCATTAAACAAGCAACCCAAAAGGTTTTCAGCATAATCTTAGAAAATTAGGTCACCATCAAGTTGTTTCTTTTCTTTTTTCTTTTTCTATTCATTGAAAATCCTCCAGGAAATTGGACAACCAAATCAGCAATTTCTACTATTTGAGAATATATTTTATTAATTTAGATATTTTTTAAATTATTTCAGGTTTCCATATCTTCTAAGAGTTCTTAATTGTAGCGAATACTCTTACAATGAAAACTGTACCGGCAGTGAGCAATGACAAAATCTTGGACTTTTGTAAATAGCATAAAACTGTATATATAAGCAAAAGGGTGGGAAAAAAGTTGATCGACTTTATACAAATCAGTCACCATAAGGCATCAACTATAGTATAACCCCAAAGAAGAGAAGCTATACCGAAAAAAATGCTGGGTGAAATTCATCATAAATATTCGTCATAAACATTCAAGCATAGGAATAAATTTTCCTTAGCTATAGTTTCTTTTTTTTTAAAAAAAAATCTACCTTTAAAAGGCTAAGAATTATTCTTAAATGCTTGTTTAGTTAAGATGAATGGAATATGTGAAAAAGGATTTAGCAATGCTGACAGTAACATCATGACGCCAGAGGTTTCCCCTCATAGCATCTATTGGTGAATAAGGATTCACAAAACTAAACTCAAAGAGTTCGCACAAGGTTTGATGGTTACAATTATGACCATAAGCTTACCTAGGTAACAGATAGCCTGATTCAATCCTGCTCATGCATAAACTTATCATTAAACAAATTATTAAAATAGAAAATTTAACAAATGTGACAGATTTGTGAATCGTTGGTATGTGAATTTAAATATCACAAGAAATATAAAAGGTTTGTGATAAGAACATGGTAGTGCATTACAACAAAGCCAAAAATATGATTCCCTCGAGCAACTTCCTTTGCAAGCACAAGCTGAACCATTAAAATTTATTCCCTTGTGATAATACAACAAGCCCTCAACTTTGTATTAAGTTTTAGGCACTCTATCATGACATCATATATTAGAAATTGGAAATAGAATATCTCATATTCGCACATAAGCCACTAACTTAGGGCAATAGAATATCAATAACTACTTGAGTCATACAAATTGCCTGGTCCAGGAAGTAAAATGAAATCGAGAGAAACAACAAGTACATGTTTTTTCACTCCTGAATGGTACTTTACGCTGATGTGAGAAGGAATTTTGGGTGAAAGAAATTCATCAAGTCTTCTTTTCCTTTAACAAAGAAATGATTGCATGCCGAAAAGATAATAGAACTAATTGAAGTATTTCAGATGCCAATAAATATAGACATCACTAAAACCCCAAATTAGGCTCACAAATCCTAAATGCAGGAGACTGCAAATTTCATAGGTATTGACAGGTATTTCTTTGATCAATATAAGATTTCTACCTTTTGTAAATTTCCAAAGCGAACACCTCCTATAACAATATAGTCTTAAAAATGCACTTATAGATTTGTATACCGGTAGAAGCATAAAACAAAAGAAGTTTTTACCTTAGATGTGCCAGTTGAATTAATGTAAAGATAAATTGGCTTCTCAGCATCTTCATGCTGAAGGTAAAGAAACTCTGCAAGGATCAGCTCTATTACAGAGGGGACAAGAGGCATGCCCAAGTAAACAATTCGATTTTTATATTGGTAAGATGGCAGATCTGGAGGTGGTTGCTCCCATGCACTTTCTCTCAAGAAAGGGATGACCTGATAACAGAAATAGGGGCACATTTTTTAAAGCAGGAATTGCATATAAGATTACAATGTACATGGAGGCTACAACAAAAGTATAATGTTCAAAACCAAGTTAAAATCTTCAGGTCCTTAATTATCCAACAAGCAACAAAATAACAATTATTGTCACCCATGTCTACATAATTAACATAAACATAACGTTAGTTATTCAGGTCATCGCATAGATCCACAAGTAAGAGAACAACCAATCAAAACAAATTGCTCAAAGAAGAAATAGTTTCTTGCAACTAGCAAAAGATAAACCAAGTAATAGAGTAGTATCTCCCAGCTACTTTGTGCTAGCTTCATGAATTTTCATTCACCAATCATTTCTTTTAAGAGCTACCTCTTGTGTTGCCGCAACTCCTTTCCAGCAACTGCCATCCACTTCACATTATATCTTCGTCTCCTCAGTCTCCTCGGGCATTCGTTGTACATTCCCATACCATCATCCCAATCGGTTCTTCATCATTCTATTACAACTTCTTTTATATAGTCATTCCCCACTCTATTCTCCAGGTTTCATAGCTATTTCGTTTCACCCTAACATTCTAATCTCTATTACCGTTATGTAAGTTTGCTTAGATCTTCATCACGCAGCCATTACATAGAACTTCTCTTAAGTTGCTACGTTAATCTCTATTACTACATCAATCACGCAACACCCGTTCAAACTAGAGAGTAATTTTGAACACGAAACAACGTAGCAATAAGCTCGGTAGATTAATAGATAAACAACTGAGAGGGCTTTCTGAGGGAATACTGGGGTGGCGACACGCTGTTTGCTACCGGACAAGAAGGGGGGAGTGCGGGAACTCTGATCGAAGAAAAGTTCGCCCGAGAGGGTCCGACCGATGAAGGGGACAACAAAACTAGTGGTGAGAGGAGCTCTTGGGGGAACAGCAGGAGCTGAAGGGTTTAGAGCTCCTCTTGGTTTGCTTCTGCTGCTCCGCGGGCGCTCCATGGAGAGAGATAACTTGCTCGCTCCCAAGAAGCGATGGCGAGCGCCATTTGGGAGAGAGGATGACGAGAAGGGACGAGAGCTCCCCTGAAGCAGGAAAAAGAGAGAATACGCACCTCCAGGTACGGTGGAGGGGGGTTTTCAGCGGTCAAGCCGTGGGCTTTTTGCGCGGAGCCACGATTGAGCCCCGACCCACCCATGTGAAGGGTTCCACCACCGAGGTAAAGATTTTTGCTCCATTTATTATTTCAAAACAAATAAAAGATTTTGGTCTGAGACTCTGGAGCAATCAGGAGGACTTGCCTTCATGTTTACAAGCCTGGTTAGTGGCATCATGCATCCATTGTTCAAGGAGAAAAATGTTCTTCAATGCCCCTTAATTCTTTTTCTTTCTTCAATGCCAAGCGTATAAGGTGTGGGATTCTAAAAGTAAACAATTAAATACATTTTCAAAAATGTAAAATGGGCTAGTTGAGGTCTTTGGCACTTGAGGAACTGAAAGCACTGAACTACTCATTTATTTTGGCTTCTTAGCAGGTCATTAATGTGAGGACTCATGTAATGTGTGCTTTTAGTCTCTCATTTGTTAGCAAATCTTAAGTATAATGTAAGGACTAATAAATATTATTTATTTATTTTTAATTAAAAACTTGTGTTGTTACCAATGATATTAAAGAAGTAAAGACTTAAAAAAACTATGTAGCACTGGATTTTTTGTATGGATTATGACCCGTTTATAATGTTTGTGATTAGATTCTTGATCTAATAAAAATGCTTGGACTTATATAATAAAATTTATGAGGATTTATGTCAGTTTGCATCTAGTCTCATAATGATTGTGCACTAAAAAAAGAAAAGAAAACTTGAATACTTACGAATCAAAGCCCCTAACTTAATACTTTTCAATTAGCTTTTTTGAGCCAGATCTTTTGGATAATTACAATCAATCTCCACGTCTCTTACGAGATTAATTGCAAGATGGTATATGTATCAACACAGTAATCGGTGATGACTTATATCTTCAGCACGGGGATCCGAGCATTATGTGTATGCATTGAGGCTACCAAATTTATAATTATGTTGAAGCCTCGATACGGAGATGTAACCATGAATACCCAATCTATATGACTAAATCTTTATAATAATAAAGGATAGTATTTAAAAGGAAATTATATATCAGGTAAAGATGGACCGGCTCCATATCTAACCTCCATAATTAAATCTTGGCTGGTGCTTCCATGACTAACGTCCCTGTTCATCGATAAGGTTCAGGGATTTGCAAGCTCCCATGCTCTCACCAAAGGAACAGAGAAAAGAATGCAAAAAAATTCTCTGTCTTGTCTTCTTGAATGAAACAGCATGTCCCAACCTCTCTAAAAAACTCATCCTGCTTTTTCTTTCTCATGTCTCACATGGTGCATGGGAAAAGGGACAGGGAAGGTGGGCTCTACTGCCATAGAAGAGAAGAAGGAAGAGGCTATTCCTCTGGAGCCGGAGTCTCCGGGCTCCAATGGAGCTACGGTGAAGGCGGTGATTCCTGCGTTCGAAGACCCGAGAAGGGTCGGTTTCGAAGACCCGAGAAGGGTCGGTGGGACGTGGGATTTGAAGCAGTTTGAGAAGGATGGCAAGACTTAGCCCGCATCATAGTCTTTGCTCTTGCATCAGTATTTTTATTTTTTTTGGCCTTCTAGTTTATCTTTGTTCTTTGTTTCGTAGTGCTCACTATATAACATTGTGGTTTATTGTTTATGGGACTCATCAGATTGAATTATGGGACTCATTTAAATCAAAATTCTTTCTTTTTGTTTTTTTTTTGTTTGGGAAGTGGGTGGTGATGGTTGGTAAGGTGGCATCGGTTCCTGATGAAAAATGTGATTTTCTTCATGCATTAGTATGCAACTAGGAGCAGTCTGATGTATTGATTCGTCCTATGGACAGGTGGAATGCAGTGAAGGGTCGAGAATCTGGACACAATCCAGTAGTATTGGACTAGACTGAAGGAAAAGTTTTGCAGCACCACATGCTGCACCACATGAAGTCGTACAATTCAATTAAACTAATCTAAACATTTTTTTCAACTACATATAGGGTTAGCTATATGAATCTAATTTTTTCACTCTACTCTATTTAAAATTAAATTGATATTTTAATTATTAATAATTATATTTTTTAAATATTTTATTCATATTAGCGATATAGTCATACATATCAAAAATTAAAAGATATTTCTGTTAATGACATGCGCATGCATGCATCGTGCACCAATAATCATGCGCAATGCACTTGTTCTGCATCGCACGTGGTGCAATAAGACTTTTTTTAGATGTATTTAAATTTTAATTGCTCAGTTATTGTTGCAATAGAAAAGAAAAAATTAACAAAAACATAAGAAAAAAAATATGAAAGGAAAAAAAACAAACATACAAAAAATCTAAAAGGAAAAAAAAATTATGATGGTTTGATCACATTAATATCTATTCCAACAAAAATAAAAATAATTTTATAGCAAAAAAGATTTGAGATTTATAACACATACTCTCTCTCTTACAAAACCTTACATATTCTAATACTTAAGAATAACATTTAGGTTACATTGAGTACTAAAAAGTGATTTTATAGTGTTTTACATGGATTAAAATTAGCATTCTTCATATATATATATATATATATATATATAGAAACATATCAAATCATGATCATATTAGGCTTATAGCATATCAGTCATGTCTATTTAGGGCTATGTGTATATAGACATCAAGTCAAACTCTTTGGTGGTGATGGATTCACAGTAATATATTATTAGGAAACTTATATTTCTCGTTCATCTTTCATTTCACAATTAGATTACTACGAATACATGGTAAGCATATTTAATTTGTCTTAGCAGTATTAGTTTAGATTCCTAAGAATTCAAGGTTTTATATTATTATATCCTTTAATTTTTTATATATTTTATTATAATTTTTTTTCTTTAAGCTGTTGCCTTTTTCTCCCTTTCAAATATGAAATATTCTAGTAAAAAAAATAAGGATTCTTTGTAAAATCATTTTACAAACATATTTATATTTAAATATTATAAATATTTAATATTATTATATAAAAATATTATCTTATATAAAAATATAATATCTAAATATCTAAATATTATTTAGTGCATATTAAATATGTAATCAAATTAAATATTATTAAATATTGATATATAAGTCAAGAGTATAATTTAATATTATCAACTTTTAGTAATCTAAGATACCCATATTTTAAAATGGAATCAAATTACCATGATTTTTAGTAATTTTAGATTATTTGAAATAAAATATTACCATTTAAATTACTATATCTAATTGCTAAAGATAAATTGTATGGTAATCTTAGATTATCAAAGTAGATTATTACGAACCAAATAGCCTCTAAGAATAATGCCTTGACTAATAATTGATGTTGGTTAATAGCGGTTATATTCAATTTTGAAGATATGCCATGTTTCCTATTTAAAAAATATGTAAATTTTTCTTTCTGACCGTGTCCAGCTATCATTTATCTCAAAGTATACTTGATTAAGTGATGCTTTACATAGTACACCTGATTAGGATTTTCAGCATAGAATTTGGTTTCACAAAAATTATATGCCACATTCATATACAAAAATTATGGGAAGGTCAAGTAAGACATCATTGGATATGTAGTTGCCCTAACTGTTTTATGGTCGGAAGGTGTTAAATTTTGAAACTACTTAATTATATTCAACAAGTAGACATTTGAAGAAAGAAATTGAAATTTTTTTTTGAAATTTTGTCAAATCTCATCATTTGCTATTAATAGTCAATAGAGAGGGGGGGGGGGGGGGGGGCATTTTGTGTGGTATTGAAATCTTTTGAATACGATAGTTTTGAAAATTAATATGGGCAATCAATTTTGATGAAATTCATATTAAAATTTTTTATGAGTCTAATTAAGAATCTAACTCATATCCCAACATAAAAACCATTTCCTTCGTTCACTTTATCTCACTCACATCCCGTGACCATTGTCATTATCATTCATAACAGATTCCTTTTATTCTTCCAAATCCTGTATATGACATTTTGGTTATAAATAAAAGGCATTATATTTCAGCAAATTATAATTATAATGAACCCTATAGATTAGGGAAATAATTTAAGGGATATGATGAGATCATGCTAGTGAGACCTAAAATCTTAAAACCCTAATATAAATATTTTCAGTCAATGGGACATTGAGTTAGGGATCAATGCTACTAAAAAAACTGGCACATCTTATGTATGCTCGATGCAGAGGATGATTGATCTCACAATCACTTATGTGCAATACTAATACAAAGATGTGGGTGCTCATTAGAAGAATGAGTTCATTGAATTGACCTACCAAGAGAACATCTTATGGATGCTTACTTATTTGTCAAAAGATGATTCTCTAAGTGGAAGTTGTGCAAGTGATCCTTAGGCCCGAGGTCACCATAGTATCTTGTGCACATGAATCCATGTTTTGGTTTACACTCATTTATGATATTAAGTTGTGTATGAGATATTCTGGATGTGATGGATTGTGTACGAAGATTATGAGTAGATCAATAAGGAATCAATTACTTCTAGTAAGAGAAGATCACATCCTACTTGCTCTAATCTTATAATGATTTAGAAAGTCTTTGATCAAAGCAGAATGAAAAATTAAAAAGAATTTTTAATATTTTATTAATTAAATTATCATTAGAAGGTTAAGAGAAACATGAATAAGTAATAGAGTTTGACATTGTTCTATACTCATATACTTATTCGAGGTGTTGTGTGATTCAAGGATTGAATTGCATGGTAACTTGCCACTGAAGGGTATTTTGTATAATCACCAAATTTTATATCATTCAAATAGGCATGATACATTTCTAGATGTCAATCTTGTTTTGTAGGTTTGATTGGATTAAAGAATTTGATTTGATCGACAATTAGAAAGGATTCTAATTATCAAGTACGGGATCACATTGATTGGACCTATAAGGATTAGAAATGTTCTAATCATAATAGGTCAACTTGCACCCATACCTACTGCTGGCTAGATATGGAATCCAATGGGTTATATACAAAGAAACTGATCAAGGGTCTAATTGGATTAGATCATGTTTGTAGGATAGACATGCTAGCACGTGTTGCAAACCCTAGCTCCTGATTCGAATTAAATCTGAATCTGATTCTTGTATTAGGTTAATCTAATATTATTAGATCATGACCTAATATGGGTTGACCAAGAGTTGAAACCCAATTGACTTTATTTGGACCATTAGATGGCTCTTTGGATAATGGATCTAAACCATTGGTCAGTGGCTTAATATGGACCATTAGATGGTGTCTTAATCTGGACCATTGGGTGGTGCCTTAATTTGGACCATTGGATTATCATGAAATAAGTGTGGGAGGTTATCATCGTGAGAAGATTAATGGCACATGGATAAGGCTTACTGGATAAGTCTTTTGAGGATACGTCTTTTCGCTCTCTCTCACCTCTCTTTTTAGCATCTTATTATGATGAGGTGCTACACTTAGGACATGCCTCATCATGATGAGGCAAGATGAGGCATATGGATGGGATGCATCCGCATCCCTTCGTCTTTTATAAACAGGAGTGCCTCTCGGGTTTCATATGCATTGTATCCATCTGAAGAGAAATCAACTCCCATTTCTCTTTTATTTCTCTTATGGGTCTTGTCCAACCAAGATAAAGAAGCCTTTTTCAGGATAAAAAGTTATCTTATCCTAAACCAAGATAAGAAGGCCTTCTTTAGGACAAGAGGTTGTCTTATCCTAAACTAAGACAAGAAGGTCTTCTTTAGGATAAGAGGCTTTGAAGGACTTTTTTTGTAAGAGAAAGAAAATTAGAAGGGAAAGAAAGCAAACCAATCAAATCCTTTAGAAAGATTAAAGCATCAAAGATCAAAGTTTTGAAGGAGCTAGAGTCTTGAATCTAGTTTCTATGTGGATCAATGTTGAAGGGTGAATACTTTGGCACATTATGGATATTCCAACATGTTGCGTAAATCAGATCAATAAACAAATCAAAGCAATAAACAAACAAAGGAATTTACGTGGTTCGATCATGATGATCTACATCCACGGGCAAGGCAAACAAAATTCCATTATCAAAGAAGGAGGAGGTCTCCAAACCCTTTACAAAAACCCTTACAGAAGTTTTCACATGTATATCTATATATATACTCCCTAAAAAATACTTCCATAAAATAAACCCTAGCGGGCCGGTTTGGTCCGGGCCCAACAAGTATATCGGGTCGGGTCAAAAAACCGGGCCCGATATATAAAATTCAAGACATATTTAACACAACATATTGGATATAGCATTACAAGTATTCTTTTTATCCTACATTTACTATTTATTTATTTGATTGTTACCATTAAGAAGATCTTGGCTATTAAGGTAGTGTTTGATTCCTAAAATGTTATCATTGAATAAGTGTAGAGGATAGAATTTATCCAAGGGATAGTTGAGGGAATAAGCAACTTTTTTAAATAACAATTTTGCCTCTCAAGGGATAGCTCCAACTATTCCTGGATTTTCTAGAAAATAAGTTCAGGAGATAACCCATGGTTAAACATGGGTTATCCCCTTTGGTTAACCTTTTTCAGACTTATCCTTTATAGTTATAGCTTTTGGCTGTGTTTGAATGCCCTATTCCTACCTAGAATAGGGACTTATTCTAGGTTATTCCCCCAAATAGGTGTAAAAAGGTTTGTGGGCCCCACAGGATTTCCTATTCTCCCGAAATGCTCGTATTCCCATTTTGCTATTCCATGGTACCCCATGGAATAGCACGTATTTTATCTCGTGTATTCTAGGGCCATCGATGGAAGAAAAAAATGGAAGTAAAAAAGAGGGCTTCGGTCTTCATCCATTTCCCAACTAGGGTTTGAGAGCGATTCGGCAACCTCCATTCTTCGTTTGCTCTTCCACTTTGGCATTTTTCTTTGGATCTTGCGAGAACCCTCTCGACTCTTCTCTCTGCATTAAGGAAGCAGAGCAAGCGGATGGAAAGCCCGGCTTCGATCTCTTCTTCTTTCTTTCTCGCACAGAAGTAGTAAGCTTTGCTACCTCTTGATCTCCTTTCTCTATCTGATCTCCTGATTTCGTTGGAACTATATGCATGCATTTCAGTTAATCTATTCACCTGATTTTGAGGGTTTGATCGGTGATCGGTGGTCGTGGGTAGGGTTTTGTTGAGAGATCCATGAGTTTTGGGCAATCATATGATGGTTTGCCATGATCTAAGAGGAGCTCCTGGCATTGTTCTCTGGAGTGGGGTATTCTGTTTGTTCTTTGGGTTGATGGCTGGATCTGGGGTTTCTTGCAACTCATTTCTCATTTATCGTGATTTCAAGTTTTGCATAGTTTTAGTAGTCTAGCTTCTGATGTACATTTGTTTATTGAGTATTTATTTATTATCTTTGAAAAAATGATATCATCGGTATCTAGCTTATTATTTGGAGCTAATCATAGAAGTACTTTAACTTATTTTTTGATGCATAGGCTTTCCACACTGCACTATAAAAGGAATAAATAATACTTGACTGATTAATAATCCATAAGAGTCAATATTGTGCTTGCTATTACATTGAAGCTTCTAGATCAATACGTTTGACGATGTTGATGGGAAATAGATAAAAAAAGACCGAATCTGTTGCAATTTGCTTCAAGATTTTTGGCTTTATCATGTATTAAAATAATTTGCTTCAAGATTTGTGGCTATAGCAGTTGAATCTGTTGCAACAAGTACACACCTGGATCTCAAATTCCCTGAGGTAACTCTCATCTCTTTTGCTGGCAGTAGCAAAGAGTTTCACCAATTTTTGGGCGGACAAAATTGTACCGACCTTCATCTATTTTTCTTTTCTTGGATGCAAACCAAACTTGCAATATTTCAAGGGGATTTGTGTGCTTTTCTGTAGATAAGATGCAGTGCCATTGATATTAAGTACACTTATTTGCTTTATCCTTGCGTATGTGTAGTATCGGCTGTGAAATCATGACTTGGAGGGCATTTCTAAATGTAACCGTTGTGAAGCATCACAGCTTGGCACTCTATCTTGTATCTACATTATAACTAAATTGCAAGTAATTGCAAAGTCTATGAACTCTCTTGTATCTACATTCTAACTATATTGCAGGCAATTGCAAAGTCTATAAACTCTCTTGTATCTACATTCTAAATTGCAGGTATTGTCTCTTGTACAAAGATAAGTTGATTTTAAGTGGTGCTGATTCTTGTCTCATTTTTATATTTATTGTGTCAATATCGAATGCTAATTGCTACTTGAATAGGAATATCTTATGTTTTCTAGCATGTTTCCTTCATGGGATTTGAGCAGTAAGTGCCATTTATTAGAGCAAGTTCTGCTGTGCTATATAGTTCGATGATCTGGAGCCCTACAATGCATTATTTCATAAATATCTATTGAGCTTCATTTATATTCTCCTGGAACCCAAATGTTTTTTGCTACTTGATAAAAAGACACTAGCAAGTTTTGGACAAGCTCTAGGAAACGATGTTTGCATAAAAAGGTGTTATGATTCAATATAAATTCTCAAGAAGTGCTGAATATAATTGGCATTAGTGGAGGTCCCAACAAAAATGTTAAGTTAATCTTCTCCACTACTGCCTTGATAATTGTCAGGATCTCATGGTTAACAGTATCTTTTTCTTCCCAGTTAATTGCTGCTTAAGAAAACTTCATTAGACCATGGCACATGTGATATATGTACTACCATTTTGGTTCATGTGTAGGTAGCATCTAATGGAAGACTGCGATTTTGCAAACAGGATATGCATGCATATTATTGAATGAATCCTGCTTTTAGCTGGATCACTTTCTTATGTTTCTTTTTAAAAGAGATCAACTGGATATATACATATTACTGAATGAATTCATAAATTAACTGTTGTCTTTAGATGAATCACTTTCTTTTGTTTCTCTCTTAAAGTAGATCAACCAACCAAGGAAGTTTGATCTACGAAGGATGGAACATCAGTGCAGCTGCTGACATGTAGTAAAAAATGCAAGAATTTTAAAAAGAACTGAGGTTGCATATCAAGAACCATTGACTCAAATCCAGGTCACATGTGTTAAAAGACGCTTGATATGTATGCTTGTTCATTACATTTGGGCATCTGTGTATCCAAACCATAGCTCCATGATTTTATATGCATGATTGTTCAAATTAGAGCCTCTGTATTTTGTATACTCTCCTGTACTTAGGATCTTGAGAGGTCTGCAGTGCTGTGAGTGCTTGGAACTTTCTAAAGGAATCACGAGTTATCGACACCGTGGTGCCCGCCTTATACTCTTTTATTAAAATCAAATCTAGCATTCCTTTGATTGGCAATATATATACTGGTTTGGATTCCTAAATTTTAAGTTTTGTTCCCAAATATTTATTTCTAAACTATTTAATTTGTCGCATTGTACGTTAAGCTCGAAGCCTCCTTTGCTGTTCAAAACCATGCCAGGTACATGGATATTTAAAAAAATTCAAATGATGGTGTAATTACTAAGATAAGTAACTATATAAACTTATTTTTTTACATTTATTTATAATGAAATTTAAAGTTAAATTAATTTATTTTAAATAAAAAAATTTAACAAATTAATATGTCAAATTTTAACAAAATAATTGATTTAAAGCTATAGATTAGGAAAGGATGAGACATATTTTTTCAAAACATGAAGATTATTATTAAAAAATTAAAATAAAATAAAACTCTAATAAATAGTATCCTTCTTGGAATATACTTAAACAATATTTAAAAGTTATGCATGATATTAAAATAAAGTAGTTAATTTTTTTGATCTCAATTATTTTGGCTTTATAATATATATTATCAAATATTATATATTATTAAACTCTTGAATACTAATTATAAATTATTATAATTTAATAATTATTTAAGTTTTATATGTGGTAAAAAATTTACATATTTTTTCAATGCATGGAGATGTTGATGAATTTATTGGGCCCGGAGTCTTAATTCTTATTTTATTTATTAATAAAAAATAATTTATTAAAGTCATTACATTAAAAATTAAATTGATAAACCATTTTTTCTTCTAAAAAATTTTTATATTCCTAATAAAAAATTCATCTATTCCTAGTGGAATACATTAAAAAATTTATATGGGTATGTTTAGGATTTCTAAAAAATTCTTCATCTATTCCTAGTGAAATACATACTTTTTCTCAAGTGATCCAAACACTATTTGGAATAACACTGCATTAATTGCACTGAAATAATATGAAATACCATATTTTTATCCAAAAAGAAATCTGGAATAACAAGAGGAATAAGCTATTCTTGGGAAATTCGTATTCCTATTCCCAGAATAACTTTTTGAAATCCAAATACTACCTTTGGGAATAAGGGGGACAAGATATCCCCCTTATCTCCTATTTCAAACACAGCCTAAGGGTTTCATACAAATATATTTCATTAAGAAATTTATAAAATCCATACGCTTCTGCTGCGCTGTCAGGCGTGCACAAGAAACCCAACAAGGGCTTCTTTCTTTCTTTTTTTTTAATCACTTGACTTATTGAATTTTTTTATGATATAGTAATTTTTATTTTTGAATATCATTTATTAACTAGGTAAAAAAATCATAGTTTAGACTTTGAATATTAGGGATAAAGTTACAATTTTATTCAAAAATTCATGAAGTTTAAGTTTTTCAACATGACATGAATTCCTCTAAAATTGTAATGTAATACAAAGATTTGAATTGTATAAAACAAAAGATCTTCTAATTCCATAATTTTTATGTTTTCAAATTTTGATCGCATGTTTTAGAAAATCCTATATATTTCACCTGTTTGATTTTGGGTGAAGCCTTGATTTTTTTTCTAGGGATGGCAATTTTTTCCATTTGGTCATTTACCCGATCGGTACCATTTTTAACGGATTGGAAGAATCCTCAGTTAAAATGGCTTAATGGGTAACGGGGATTACTCATTAACGGCTAAATGGTCTCCATTTACCTATTCCATCCCGTTAACTTTAATATAATATATTTAAATTTTAAATATATATATATATATTAAATATTAAAAATTTAAAATAAATAAAACATGTTTGAATCACTATTGATATGTGGACTTCTTCGAATCAAAAAAAGCATTATATGGTGGTCATGGCATATTACATTGATGATGTTTGGGTGTTAAGAAATTGCATATTGAAATACTAATTCATTTCTTTATGACTTATTACTTTAATCTTATACTTATTATATTAATATTATAATTATTTGAATTTGATAGATTTGTTTACATGCCTGCTCCAAATACCTTTGACGTTCTGTGTGACAAGCTTATGGAGACATTGTTGAATTGAAATATTGATAGTAAGTTATCTATCTTGTCTGTTGATAATTGTAGTACGAATAATAACATGATTTTAAGATGAAAAATAAGATTGATCGAGGTGTACTTATATTGGGGGATAGCTTTTTTATATGAGGTGGGCTGCATATATTTTAAATCTAATTGTAAAAAAAGGACTTAGTGAAAGAGAAATTAAAAATGTGCATGATAGTATTATATTTTTCTATTAATATTTTTTATTTTAAAAAAAATTATAAATTTAATAAAATAATTTTATTTTTTTATATAAATGATTAAATGGGTATCCTACCCGTTTATTTGATCTATCGGGTGTATTGGTTTCGTTAAGTATAACAACTTAACGGAAAGAACGTCAATTTTTTTTTCTAACGGGGCCGTAAATTTAAACCGATGAGTGCTCGTTTCAGGAAAAGACGAGCCGTAGGAATAAGCACTCCCAATTTGACTACGTTGGCTAATAGGAGGCAATCCAACGGTTTCAAAGAAATAGCAAAAAAAGAATATCCAAAAGTTACTGTACGATAATGATCAATGGATGCAAATCAAGCAAAATCCGCAACAAAAGGCCTTTATTTAAAATTTTGGGATATAAAGAGTAATTTTCGTGGTGTATATGGCAGCTCAATAATAATTTCGAAACTTCTTCCCTTTTATAAATGCGTAATTAGATATTTATTTCACAATCAGCCTCAATCATGGATTATTATAAGGATTCGAACTCGGTATTTATGCCCTAGAAGGATTCGAACCGCTTCTCGCTTAAGTTGGGTGCCCTCCTCATAATTTCTTCTCCGTCTTTCCTCCGTTGCCAAGGCCCATCGATGGCTGCCGAAGACGGCGGAAAACCTCCGACTCACACCCTCGCCGGCGCACTCCCGATCACCCTCCCTATGCCGTGGTATCACATCTCTTCCCTCATGTATGCACGCATAGCACATGCTTGTGTTGTCTTGATGTGCATCACTGACGCGTTCTTGTTCATGGCCACAGGCAGATGATAGCTGCTGCAATCCAAACCTCGTCGGAGGAAGGAGGATCCACCGTGGAAGCGATATCTCGTTATATTCGATCCCATTATGACGACCTCCCCGACGAGCATGATAATCTCCTCCCTTACTACCTCAGCAAACTCACCGCCCAGGGAGAGTTCGTCATGCCGAACCCTATCATTTCCTCGTTGCTGCTTGCACTGGCGCCAAGCTCGCGCCGGGCCGAAAGCATGCTCGAGTGCAGTGATGAGGGTAACAAGTAATCATTGGAACACATTCTTGGCTTGCCATGGGAAGGGCCTCCGGTCACTGCGACCGCGATTGCGACTGCGAACGAAGGAGATGGACCGCGATTGCGATTCGATGGCTCTCCCTGCTCTCTCGAAACCGTCAAGTTGCTCATCGATGCCTCCGCTGACGTCGACGCTGTCGACGCCGCCGGGAACCGCCCCGGCGATGTCATAGCCCGCCACTTCTCCAGCTCCATCACCAGATCCCTCGAAGTCGTCCTCAAATCCTCTTGCCCGAGGGTTTCCTCCCCAGGAGAAGCAAAAGAAGGGGAGACGAAGTCTAGCGAGAAGAAAGAGTACCCTCCCGATCTCACCCTCCCCGATATCAAGATGGGATCTACGGCACGGACGAGTTCCGGATGTATACCTTCAAGGTCATGTAATAACCCGTCTTATTTAATGGTCCTTATTTTATTAACTAACGTTTCTCCAATTAAAAAGTGATAACAGCCCCCCCTTTAATACTTGAACGCTTGCTTGATGGGGCATGCGGTGAAGGAATTGAGTATAAAAAGGGACCCTTCCTAAGGTTTTAAACATGGTTATCGAGAGAGAAACCTAATAAGTGAGGCATTGGCATTGAGTCCCTGATCAAGAGCTCTGATACCAAATGTAAGACTTAATTTAAACATATTGATCACGATATCAATATTATTATGATCGATAATTACCTCAATCAAGATCCATCGAGAGGAGAAGGAAGATCAATCGAGATCCCTAAAGAAAGGAAGATCAAGATCCCTTGTAGTCCAAAGAAAAGGAAGGAAGATCAAGATCCCGTGCAGCTGATTCAAGGAAGATCGGATTCCTTACCCTCATCGGATAGACCATTAATAATAATGGCTGATGGTAATTATCGATCATAATAATATATTGATCGTGATCAATATGTTTAAATTAAGTCTTACATTTGTTTAAGCAAAGATCTTACATTGGTATCAAGCTTTTTAAAACCTCTGCCTTATTTTGTGAAGATTTCTATCCAAAGTTTCTCTTTTCAAGCAATTTATGCCGCGTGTTTTCCATTTTTAGTTTTTCGGATCTCAGGTTTCGATTAGTTCTGATCTTTGTTCACGGATTGACAGAAACCATTAAACCTATTTCAGATTCCGATTTTTTGCGAAAACAAAATGTGGCCTCTTTCTTTTTTATTAAAGATTTCTTTCTTCATTAAAGGTTTCCCGGATTTTTTTTTTGGTATTAAAGAGATAGCATTAAAGAAAGAAAAAGAAAAGAACGTAGCATTAAAGAAAAGAAAAACTAAAGAAGAGAGATGCAGCGGAAACGTGGCTTCAATAACCACATGCGGTGACATATTAAAAAGGAGAGAAAACTTTCGGTTTTTGTTTTTCTCGCTTATAGTCTTTCCGTTCTCTCAAAGGATTTAAAATCTGGATTGGTTGGATTTTAAATGCATTTATTATCTGTTTAATGTTTTATTAAATCATGTAACATGATTTATTTTTATCATTTGTTTCTGAGTTAAATTTTTGTATTAAAATACGCCTCCTGAGTCTCTATGCCTACGGTGTTTTGCATAGACTGGCCCAAGGGAATATGAGCTACGGCGGACGTGTTTAATTAACAAAAAATTTTCTTAAGATGATAATTTTAAAATTCATTAAATAGATATTGAAATGTTGTCTTCTGTTCTGCGTACTAGATTTATTCTATGCATGAATTTGGTGGTAGTGTGAAAATCACAGTGCAAATCCTTTCAAGGTCTATTGGTCAGTTGGTGTCTAGAAGGTAAAGAGATTGTGGTTACTTAATTGGTTCCGTTGACTGACCTAAGGAAAGCAACGGGGGACCCCCACTTCTCT
>UESW01002828.1:0-25054 GCA_900491605.1 Calamus simplicifolius | reverse complement strand
GGCTACATGAATATGCTTCTTTCACTCTGCTCTATTTAGGACTAAGTCGATATTCAAATTACAAATAGTTTTATATTTTTTAATTATTTCTGTTCATATTAGTTTAGATCTACTTCTACCTCTATTCTTACCATGGATTGCTAAAAGATTACTCTTTTTAACTGAAGCATCTAAAGGTCTTCGTTGTATATCTCCAAACCACCGTAATCGATATTTTATTATTTTATCTTTAATTAGGGCTACTTCTATCATTTTTTATATATTTTTATTTTTAATTATATCTTATAAAGTTTTACCACATATCCATCTTAACATATACATTTCTGTTACACTTAATTTATTCACATGTTATTTCAGTATTGTCCAACACTCTATTTCATATAGCATAGCTGGCCTAATAGCGATTTTATAAAATTTTTCTTTCAATTTTAATGGGATGCATCAATTATACAATACTCCCAAAGCATTCTCTACTTAATCCATTATGCTTTAACTTTATGATTCATATTTTTACCTAATTCACCTTCTTGCTAGATAATTGATCCAAAATACCTAAATCTTTTACTCCTTGGTATCTCTTAGCTTGCAATCTTTACTGTTTCTTCATTTATATTTCTACTCCCATTAAAATTATATTTTATATATTCAGTTTTAGTTTTACTGATCTTAAAACCTTTAGATTATAAAGCCTCTCTCTAAATCTCTAGCTTAGCATTTATTCCAGATTTAGTTTCATCAATCAACACTATATCATCTGCAAATAACATACACAATGGAATATCATTTTGAATATATTTGATTAATTCATCCATAACTAATACAAAAAGATACGGACTTAAGACAGATCCTTGATGTAAACCTACAGTAATTGAAAACTCACTAGTTTTTCTTATTGTTGTTTTAACAATAATTATTGCTTTATCATACATATCTTTTATTAATTCTATGTACATTTTGATAACTCTTTTTTTTTAAATCCACCATATTTTTTCTCTAGATACTGTATTATATACTTTCTTTAAATCAATAAAGATCATATATATGGTCTTTTTCGTTTTTATATACCTCTTCATTAATCTTTTTAATAAATAAATAGCTTTCATGATCAATCTTTCAGGCATAAATCCAAATTGATTATTTGACACTAAAGTTTTAGCTCTTATTCAATTTTCTTTTACTCTTCCATAATTTTATTATATGACTCATCAGTTTAGTCCCTCTATAATCTCGTACTACAAATTTATCATACAAAAGATGGAGGCCAACACAACCATAACAGGCTTGCACATGTTAGTTTATACTAATAATTGCATATCAACACGTTCAGACGATGCACAACGCAGCAAATCAAAGAATGCATTTGATGATGACCGCATGTTCCCCCATCATCTCCCCACCCTTCAATTATTTTGTTTGCTTCATGATTTGTGAGCCGTTTGAGCCATCGTTCCTCCTATTATATGATCTCGCTGGAACCCATGCTAAGCGTTCTGAATTGGATTATAGTCTTTGAATTCAACCTTTTGATTCTCAAAATTTATCATTCAAAATTTATTTTAATTCTTAAAATTTTAATTATTATAATTTAGTTTCTTAGATTTTATAAACATTATAATTTTTATCTTTCATTATATAAAATTAATTAAATTAATAGAATATTTAACATATTATTATGATACGAACGTGTAAACTGTCACTTATCCAATATAATAAGTTAGAGTTCAGCTTGTAACATAATATTACGGTAACATATTGGATATTTCATCAATTTTAATTAATCTCATATAATAAAATATTATAAATATAATATTTTTAAAATATAAAATTTTTAATTATAATAATCAAAAGTTTGAGCATCAAAATAAATTTTGAGGAAAAGTTTGAGGACCAAAGGTATACTTTTAAAAAAGAAAGAGCTGAGATGTGGTATGTGCACGCCAAAACCCATGCTAAACGTTCCCCCTTGTGTCCATCATCATTTGCATTGCAGACTTTTAAATCAACCTTTTAATCAAGAAAGCAAATAAAAACAACATACAAGAAGAAGAAGAAGAAGAAGAAGGGCAGCAACTAACTTCATTCAATCCTTCAACAAGATTGACATAGATCTGGCTTACTTAGAACTTATTTGAGATACCTCTTGGCAACAGTAACCTTATAAAGTTGCTGAAAAACAATCATTTAATGGCCCAAATAGACCCTTAATCTAATCAAATATATAACAACAACAGATAGGCCTCCAAATCATTAGATTCAGCCATAAGTGGGGTCGATCTTAAAGTAAAATTGAACCTAACTAAGCCACACTGCCACTCGTTGCCAAAACCAGCTATTCACTATTTACTTTCCGGATATTATACTGCCATATTATGTTCATATAACAGCCATGGCCTCAAAATATATACAGACTACTTGAATCTTATTGTTATGCATTACGTATATAAAACTTATAATTCCTTTTGTTTTTCCCTATGCTAGCTACAGTTCAACTGTTGCTGATATTATCTATTGCTTAGCAAATAATATTTTTCCTAGTAAAAATAGCAGCATTTGAGATTTTTAAATAAAATAACTCTTTTTTGGAAATAAGATAATGCATAATTAAATAAGATATATTACGGAAATTATTTATATATATAGAATTATGAGGTTCAAAGCTAGAGCGCTAGACCAGCAAATGCAATGCATGGCAATTTACTACTAGTTTTTACTTGGTCCGACATTAAACTAAACTCGAAGCGGATTTAAAAGTCAGTGTGCCCCTTTCCTTTCAGAGTAATTCAAGACTACCAGGATTCTTTTTTTTTTTTTTACACGTGCCATTACACGTGGATCAGCATGCAGTTCTTTAAAACCATGGAGACGACCAGCTGTTCCGCAAGGAACGCGGAAAAACTCCTCACTGCCACCGCCAGCTAGCTCTCCTTTTCATGGGGCCACTTGCATGCAAGAAAGATGATGCCTTGGTGTTAGGGACCGCCCTGCCGATCCAATCCATCTACCCTTCACAGTGCCACAGTCTAGCCTATTCCATGGCACAAAGAGAGATCTACATGCTAACCCCCAAAGCCTTCCACACTAACATGTCATGCATGCATCCATGTAAGACCCCATCTATACCATCCTCTCTCTCTATATAAACGCAAAAGCCTCACCATTTTCTTCAGATAAGGCAGCGGTAGAAGACCACCGAAGTTCATCCTCACTCATATATAAGTATATAACTCTTGTTTATAACCATTTGTTCCGTTGCCATTGGGGAAGAGGAGAAGAGAAGGGACGGAAGAGAGGTTGATGGCATGTGTTAACATGTTCAATCCGGAGCACCAGGGCTTGTGTGGGGTGCCTGGGGCTCCGCCGATGAGTCCCCGCATCTCCTTCTCCAACGACTTCGCCGTCGAGCCTCCGCTGCTAGCCCCGCGAGGGCCTGCGGCGCCACCCGATCCAAACTTCGAGTTCTCTGTGGGCAGCCAACACATGATCGCGGCCGACCAGCTCTTCTTCAAGGGCCGGCTCCTCCCCCTCAAGGAGAATCACCACTCCGCGGGTCCCCAGAGGGTGACCACCCTCCGCGACGAGCTCCTTGCCCACAATGACGACGACGACTGCCGGCCGCCAAAGGGTCCCAATAAGTGGAAGGATTTCCTTGGGCTCAGGAAGGCCCCCTGCACTGCTAACAAAAAGAATGACAAGAATGATGGGGCAATGGGGGCTCCAGAGCTGCATGTTGGCAACTCTGCACCGCAGGTTAATAAATTTTCATGCACATGATTAAGTCTTGGCTTTGTGAATTCTTACTTTTGAAGTCAATCATTTCTATATATCATGCAAGATCTTTGGTGTTCCTTCAAACTTTTAGAAATCCTTCCGAAAAACTTTATCCTTGTCCTCCTCTTAGTAGACTTTCGACATATGTTCTTGTATTTTTCCTAGAACTACATTGAACATACATATAATACATAGTTTTATTATGTATGATTTCTTTTCTCGTACAGGAGCTATGAGGCGATATGGAGGAATGCGAGTCTAAAAGACAACGATGATATATAGCAGCGCATGATACTGATGTAGCAAAGGAAGCAGTGGTGATGGTAGCAGCTCTTCTTCTTCTTCTTCTTCTTTTCCCCCTTCTACTTTTGATGTTGTTGTGTAGTTGAACGAAGAGGTTGGTGGCTGTGTAGGGACCGGCGCTTTATGGGGGAACTCCTTTTGTTTTTCTTAGCCTGGGAGTGGGGGAATTGGATGGAGGGGATGTGCATTGTATGAGAGGGAGGTTGGTTGGTTGATATTAACTCTCAATTGATCTGTCCATGTGGAGAAGATTTAATTGTATTTTCCCAACAAGGTGGTGTTTAGGTGTCTGCTCCTTTTTCCTTTTTGTACAAATGTTTGTAGCTGGAAAATGAAATGATGTGATGATTCTGATTTCAGATCTGTGGAAATGAGGCTTTGAAGATTTGGATGTGGATTCAATATGTTTGGGCCCTTGGGGGTGGAAACAGTGCTCCTTTTTGTCTTTTAGGCTGAAGTGGGGAAGGGAGAGAAATACATGGACAGAAGAAAAGAGGCAGTTAATATATTTTGAATTGATTCTTTTGTTTCTCAACTCCAATACAACGTCCATTTATGTGATTCAATCCAATTGGGACTTTTTTTTTTTTTTTATTGTCATCATTAAACTGTTGTATAGGAGAAGACAAAAGTAGGGGCGGTGCGTGTTAGAAAACAAGGAAATGGGCAAACGACAAGAAGATGTGTCGGGTGGGAATTCGAAGAGGGAAAAGTCTGTTCAAGGAGTAAAAGTAAATTTTGTTCCTTGAGGACTATTTTCCTCGGCGCAATTTGCGGAAACTTTGTTCTTAATTGCCGCATTATTAAGCGAAAGCTATGAGTGGCTTAATGCTTCATTATTTATAGGTCAACTGGTGGTAATGGAGGGTAGCTCCTAGTTTAGTGAAATTTCACCAACCATGCACTAAAAAGTTTCTTTGAGCCTGATAGAAAGTTGCTGCACTCCCTCCAATGCTCTTAAGTAAACACTCTCTCCTCCAGCTTCTTCATGCCTTGCCTTCAAACTTTGCTATGTGATCAACTTCTTGAAACAAGTGAGAGTTTCTTGTGGCATTGAGAAGCTAGCCTGCGGTTGGCAAGAACTAGTTTTGCAAAACATCAGATTACAAATCCTTCTTGTTTTCTACTTCAACTAAGCCTAGATTTAGTGAGTCTACTAGGGCCAAATACTTAGTGCACCCACTTATTTATCCTTTGCCAAGTAATCAGAAATGAGCGATTTTTAGTTGCAATAACACGAGCTCCAAAATTAATACTAGTCAATGGACTAAAATCCTCCAACAGGAGTTATTTGTGACCATAAAAGTGCCTCCCACCATCCGTCATTTGTAATACAGTAGAAAACCTATAAAGAATGATCCGACCCTACTTTTTTCAGAGAGAACTCCATAAACAGATGGCACGAATGCCTAGAATCTTGGCATGTAACCAAGCGCTATTCAATCACATCATCCAAAAGAATATTTTTATTCTTTAAGGATTTTAATTCCCATTCCCTCATTAAAAAAAAAGTTTCTGTCCCCTTGGAGATTTTTTTCGTTCTCATCTTTCACCTCATGTAACTGCAACATTCCATATTATGGGTTAAAATTACCATTCCCAACAAAAAAATAAGCCAGGGCTCTTATAAATTCATCATCCATCATTACCTAAGTTGAGCATTTACCAAGGATTAAGCTCAAACTTTTGTTACATGTGTTGGAATTAATTTATAATAAATGAGTCTAGAAGTCTAAATGTCTTTTGTATTTTCTATGTGACATTAATGAGTATGAAAGTCTAAGAGATATCTAGAATAATGAAAAGTCAGTTATGAAAACGAAGAGACACATGGGAAGACTAAAAGGTTACATTATGATGTATTTATGAGAGAAGCTCAATAGGCACTTTCTATGTCTATAAATAGGTCAATATGTATTGAGTTTAAGTGAGTGGGAAAAGTTTATGAAATGAGATTCTAAATGCTATTACTCCCACTCCAGCATTTCCTCTTGAGCATTATCCAAGTACCTATCTATCAAAGTTTTATATATTTTTTTCTTACAATTGGTATCAGAGCCTTGTTTTTTTGAGAGGATCAATCTTGAGGGAGATGGCCAACAATGGTGTGCATATTCAAATTCCCAAGCTTACTAAGGAGAACTATGGGAATTGGTGTATCCAAATGAAGTCCTTATTTGGCTCACAAGATCTATGGGAAATTGTTCAAGATGGCTACACCGAGCCTACAGCAGAGCAAGATAAGAGGGACTTTGCAAAAGGAAAGAAGACAAGAGTGGTCTTCAGAGGTTGTGCAAAATGGAGGATGAGAAGGTAATAGTTGTGGTTGCGCCATATAAGGAAATTGAAGCTGTCAAGCTATCAACGCAAAATATGCATAAAGCCTATGAAGAGTTGAAGAACAAATATGAAGATGTAATGAAAGAATTACATGAGTTGAAGCAGACAATAAAAAAAAAGAGTTATCATAGAAGATGAAGAAAGAGTGATTGAAGTAGATACAAGATATCCACATCATACATCAAAGAGAAGAGCATGTGCCATAAGAGATTTTCCTCCTTTCCTCTTGGTTGCAGTTCAAATCAGTAATTGAAGATATTATGAAAATTACAAATTAAGGGGAGATGTTGGAATTAATTTGTAATAAATGAGTGTGGAAGTCTAAGTGTCTTTTGTATTTTCTATGTGACATTAATGAGTGTGGAAGTCTAAAAGATATCTAGAAGAATGAAGAGTCAGTTATGAAAAGGAAGAGACACATGGGAAGACTAAAAGGTTACATTATGATGTATTTATGAGAGAAGCTCAATAGACACTTTCTATGTCTATAAATAGGTCAATATGTATTGAGTTTAAGTGAGGGAAAAGTTTATGAAATGAGATTCTAAATGCTATTATTTTCACTCCAAGCATTTTCTCTTGAGCATTATCCAAGTACCTATCTATCAAAGTTTTATATATTTTTTCTTACAACATGAGGTGAAATTACCCATGAAGCATGAGAAAAATAAACTGTGGAACGTAGAGTGAAAACAACGGAGGCCCACCAACCGCAAGTGGGCGCAATCAGGGAAGTCCAAGTACGTACCCATATCAGTCCCAACCCATCTTAGCTCTAGCCAGAGTCTCCTCAGTCAGACAAGTACAGGCTCGCAGGTTACTGAAAAATCTCCATGGCATCAGTTTCTCCTTCGTTAACTTGTCTTGGTTTTATTTTAGTTAAACTAGTATTTGTTTATAGATACTCAAGTTAACCACATGGCCCTGTCCCAAAAGATAAGATGATTTCGTGACGGCGGCTTGGTCAACCATTTATTCCATACAATTATCCACAAAGCTTGCTTGTTTCTAAGGCGTGCCAGGTCAAGCTCAATAAATGAGGAAAACGAAAGGGGATAGATTCTACCATCTTGAACCTCTCAATCAATTATAAGTTTTATTTTGGTCAAGAGGAGTGCCGTCCACTCATCAAGAATCACTTCAATTGGTAGTTCCTTCATCTTAAATACTTCTATCGTTCTGTTCATTCCAACAGTGCAAGTGTTGAGGACTGACAAAGAAGAAACTCTATAAAGCTACGACTCTTCAGCACACACTTTCAGTTTCGTTCACTAAATCGACCGCAACATGGTTAGAAATATCTAAATCTCTAAAAGGTTATAGAAGAAATTCGTCCAATGTGATTACTAGATGAAGAAAGATTCCACTTCTTGCCTTTACCTCTAGCTCAGAAGACCCAGTATTATATTTACATCAAAGAAGTCACCTGCAAAACTATAACACACCTTTGCACCGAAGCATCAAGCAGCGGATTTCTTAACAAATGTTGTTGCGAGTTCTTCAAATGAATTCTGTTAGATAGGAAGCCTTCCTTCGCAGTTGGGGCACATTTGGATGCTAATTTTGAAATGCACAAAAGGTTTGTTGTACTCTGGTAGATATGGTGCCACTTAACATGCCAAAGCCATCCTAGCTGTAACAATTTGCTCCATGGCCAAATTGCTCTGAAATTGTATGGAATGAGTCTAATAAAAGAGCCTTTGAGTCACATGTACTTATTATTGAAATTTGATGTGGCCGGTGGTGCCACGTGAATGTGAATGGCTAAGCTAACTGACGGCGTGGGCAGAAGCAGGTAGCCCGCTTCTTTGAGACAACCCCGCTCTTCATCAGACCACGCCTCTCCAAAGCGGCCCCGCTCCTCAGCGGGCCGCGCTTCTCCAAATCGGCCCCTAGCAGCTCTGACTTCTTCAACTTGGCCTTAGCGGCTCCGACTTCCCCAAGTTGGCCCCTAGCAGCCCCGACTTCTCCAAGGCGGCCTCAATGGCCCCGCACTTCTCTAAGTCGGCCCCTAGCAGCCCCGACTTCTCCAAGTCGGCCTCAGTAGCCCCGACTTCTCCAAGGCGGCCCCTAACGGCCCCGACTTCTCCAAGGCAGCCTCGATGGCCCCGCACTTCTCCAAGTCGGCCCATAACGGCCCCAACTTCTTCAAGTCGGTCTCAGCGGCTCTGACTTCTCCAAGATCAGGCTTACCTACCTCCTGGCCTGAGCTGCCTGACACAATCAAGCCCACCTGCTACCTGGCCTGCGCAGCCCGACAGAGCCAGGCCCACCAACATTAGACCCATGTGCTCGATGGGACCAGGCCTACCAACCAGCTCCTATTCACGTAATCGCTACGAGTTCAACAGACATTCCTCTTCTCTGAACTCCACGTGGCTGATCTCCAGACGGGTAAACCAAAGGTCTATAAAAGGGTAAGAGAATCCAGAATAAACGATACGTCTACTCACACTCTCTCTAACATAAGAAAACCCTTCGATACTCGGAGCCTTCTTCTTTTCCGGAACTTCTTCAAGCTCTCTCTATTGTGACCTCGGTTGCTAACTTGACCGTCGGAGGGTCCCTGCCAGAGCAACCTCCGATCTCGGGACTTCTTGCAGGCCTTCCACTCTGGAGAAGGCCGCACCAGCAACGAAGTTTTCTCCAATAGTTGATTATAGTGATCGAGCATCAACAGATTGGCATGCTAGGAAGGGGGGTGACAGTAGACGAGCTCTATAACACCTGCCTATATATCCCCCTCTTCATCAACAATGGTGGTGATGCGCGCTCGAGAGGCCTCCACCAGCTATCTTGGGGGACACCTCCAATCGGTGGAGCAGTAGGAGGCCAACCTCCCTGCTGCCAACCCTTCGGCTACTCCCACATCACCAACCACGGCCGCTCAAGCTGAGCAACTGGCCGCGCTCACCCAACAAGTCCAAACTCTCATAGGAATGATCCACGGACTCCGGAAGCAGCAGTCCATGGCCACGCAGCATCAGCCTGCTCCACCTGCACCACCACTTGCTGCACTAGCCAATCAGCAGTCTGCTCAGAAAAGATCTCCCTACCGGGAGATTGGCTGCTATCGTGCCTCTCCCAGGAGACATCGTTGGAAGCCCCTCAAGAGGTCGCACTCCCCTGTCCGTAGCCCAGGCGAATCTTCCCCAGAGCCACGGTGCCAGGAAGAGCCAAAGCAGAGGCACTACCACCCGCGCTCTTCCCCTTCTTCTTCTTCCTCATCTTCTGGACCACCAAGGAAGATGTCAGCTATCAACCGCCTGGCGGAGGAACGTCTGGATGAATACGATCGATGGCTGGAGGAACTCACCAGAAAAATCAATAACCAGCCGGAGGAGGAGTACGACACTCATCCTCCTTACACCCGCTAAATCTTGAAAGAGCCCATCCCCTCCAGATTTCGTCTCCCCTAGCTGAATATGTACGATAGTACGACAGATCCCCTTGATCATCTCGAGAGCTACAAACCTTTCATGCAAGTCCAAGGGCTACTGACGCCCTCCTGCGCAAAGCCTTTCTCTCCACTTTGTGGAAGGTGCTCGCGCCTGGCACTCCCGCATGTCCCCGCATAGCATCAACTCTTTCCGAGAGCTGAAAAGAGTGTTCTTGGCACACTTTGATGCTTGCTGGAGGATCCCATGGGTTACAAGCAGCCTCTTCTCGTACGGCAGAAGGAGGGGGAGTCACTTCGAGATTTCATGGCTTGCTTCAAGACGGTCGCCCTCGAAGTATATCATCTGGACGATGCGGTGGCAACTCTGGCACTAAAGCAAGGATTTCATCCCTCTCGCTTCACATTCTCTCTGGATAAGAAGCCACCTAGCTCCTACTCTTACCTCCTCCTCCGTGCACAGAAGTACATCCGTGCGGATGAGACCGACTTCACCTACCGAGAGACTAAGAGGGGTTTCGGTCGGAGGTCTGCCCGTCCTGAGCCAAACGGATCCTCTCGCTCCAAGAAACCCAAGCAACCACGCTGATCGAACAATAGGCGTCAAGCCTCGCCCCCAGAGAGAGTGAGCTCACGCCTCTTCTCATACCTCACTCTCACATTCTCATAGAGATTGAGGGTGAGCCATATCTCCAACGCCCTCCCTCTAAGAAGAAAAGCGTTCCCCGTGACAAGAGCCACTACTGTCATTTCCATCGAAACTACAGTCACGACACTGACAACTGTTACAGCCTAAAGCATGCCATCAAGGAACTCATCCAGCGGACCTCAGAAAGTATGTCCGAAAGGCACCCTCAGCTATTCTGGCACTCATGGGGCCTCCACCTGCTTAAGCTATTGTCGATAACTCCCCGACGGAGAGGACGGTGGGAATGGTATCTTGGAGGGCAACCTCTTCATCCAAATGATCGAGGGGGAGTGGGGACTTAGATGATGTAATCCCAAGAGGGAGTTAGCCAGGATAGACAATGTAAACAATGAGGGTGTTGTTGTTTCAATGACGATCGCCAAACACCCTGTAAAAAAAATTCTGACTGATAGTGGCAACTCGACCGATATCATTATCTAAATGCATTTATTAGGATGGATTTGTCTCTTGACTCCCTTCAGCTAGTGACGGCTACCTTGGTTGGGTTCATGGGAGATTTGATAAGGGTGGAAGGCGAGATCACCTTATCGATGACGGCCAAAACACCGCCATGTCAGAGCACGGTCATGATGATATGCTTAGTCGTCTGAGTACATTTGGCGTACAACGCCATCCTCGGTCGGCTAGGCCTTAATCTCCTTGATGCGGTCATCTCCATCAAGCGGTTGCTCGCAGTTCCCTATTAGCAATGGAATCAGTGAGATGCAAGGAGAAACTAGTCCAGTCCTGCCCTGCTATCATGTTGTTTCAAGCCCTCAGAAGATCGTGCCTACCTTAGAGGCGCCGGACCCCAGAGAATCTAGTAAAGAAGGAGAGCCGATCGAGCGGCTATTGACATTTTCCTTGGGGGACGACCCGATAAGGATGGTGCGAGTCGGAGAGCTTCTCCTTGCGAAGGATCGAGATCATCTCTTGGGTTTCTTGCGAGCCAACTCGGACATCTTCACCTGGTCGGCATACTGCCCGGTATACCATCGGAGGTGATCACCCACAAGCTCAACATCGACCCAAAATACCGTTTGATCTGCCAAAGAAAGATGAGTTTCGCTCCTGAGCGGCAGAGAGCCACTCACTGCCAGCCACATTCGAGAAGCACGCTACCCCAGTTGGTTGGCCAATGTGGTCATGGTCCATAAGAAAATGGGAGCTGGAGGATCTGTATCGATTTCACTGACCTCAACAAGGCGTGCCCAAAAGATAGCTTCCCATTGCCCTAGATTGATCAGCTGGTGGATTCAACATCCGATCATGAACTCCTCAGCTTCATGGATGCCTTCTCCGGGTACAACCAGATAAAGATGACCCGACGATGAGGAGCACACCTTTTTCATGATCGAGAAGGGCATCTACTGCTATAGAGTAATGCCCTTTGGCCTCAAGAATGTGAGAGAAACCTATCAGAGGTTGATGAACAAAATCTTCCAAGACCAACTAGGCCGAAACATGGAAGTCTACATGGACGACATGCTGACGAAGAGTGCCCATGCTTCCGACCATGTCTATGACCTGGAGGAGACCTTCAACAGCCTCCACCACTACAAAGTCAAGCTGAACCCAAAAAAGTGTGCCTTCGGGGTCATGGCAGGAAAATTTTTGGGCTTTATGGTGACTCAACAAGGAATTGAGGCGAACCTAGAGAAGATCAGTGTCATCCTCGATATGAGACCACCGGCCAACAAGAAGGAGGTGCAGCGGCTCACCAGGAGGATGATGGCCCTAAGCCGGTTTCTCTCCAAGTCGGCTAAGAGGTGCCTGCCTTTCTTCAGGGCCCTACGCAAAGTGAACGGGTTCAAGTGGACGAAAGACTGCCAAAGAGATTTCAAAGGATTGAAGGCATTCCTATCTACCCCGCCACTCCTGTCGAAGCCGAGGGATGGAGAGAGTATTTTCCTTTACCTTGCCGCCTCCTCAGAGGCTGTCAGCTCCGTCCTGGTGCGCCTCGACGTCGATGGAACCCAGAAGCCCATCTACTATGTGAGCAAGGTACTCACGACAATGATGTTAGGTACTCCAAGACAGAGAAGATCATTTTTGCTCTAATCATTTTCACCCAGTGTCTGCCATATTTCCAGGCTCACCCTATTGTGGTACTCACGGACCAACCCCTCAAAGCAATATTGGCTCGTCCTGACACCTCGGGCCAACTTGCCAAATGGGCGATCAAGCTGAGAGAGTTCGACCTCTCATTTCAGGCAAGACAAGCTCTAAAGTCTCAAGTCTTGGCAGACTTCCTGGTTGAGTGCACCTGGACAGAGGAGCAAGCAAGGGAATCTCCTGTGGTTCAACCCGATGTCAAGCTCAAAGACGTGGGAGAGTTTTGGATTCTCCACATGGATGGCACCTCAAACTCCCAAGGAAGCGGTACCGGCCTCATCCTTGCGGGTCCAGAGGGAAAAAAGATGGAGTACGCCCTTCGGCTCCTCTTCAATGCTACAAACAACTAGGCCGAGTACGAAGCCTTGCTGGCCGGGGTGAGACTCGCCCAGGAACTTGAGGTGAAACATCTCAGAGCCTTCATCAATTCTCAACTCATCTCTGGACAAATCAACGGAGAATACAAGGCATGAGACCCCATTATGGCTCAGTACCTGAAAAAGGTCCAGCTCCTAGTCTCTTTGCTGCCTACTTTAGTATCAGTTACATTCCTCAGAGCGAGAATGCCAAGGATGACCCTTTCCTGCTTGGCCACCTCAGTGGGCGGCATTCCGAGGGGCACCTACATCAACCACTTGTAGAGGCCCAGCATCAAAGACAAAGAGGAGGTCCTTCCGATCGCCCAGGAGCCGACATGGATGGATGCTTATGTTTGCTACCTCATGGACGGCACCCTCTCAACCAACCACGAGAAAGCCAGGTTACTCAAATGGAGGGCTTCCAAGTTCATCCTTCTAGATGGGCATCTATACAGAAGGTCATTTTCCTACCCCTTTTTAAATATGTTGGACCTGCAGATGCCAACACATCCTTAAGAAATCCATGAAGACATCTGCGGAGACCATCTGGGGGGCAGATCACTGGCACAGAAGGCCCTCTGCCAAGGCTACTACTAGCTCACCATGAGGGAGGATGCTGCCAGGCTGGTTCAGAAATGTGATGGCTGCGAACGATATGTGCACTCCCAACGACAGTCGTCTGCTTTGTTGAGCCCGTTCTCGGCCCCATGGCCCTTCGTCTAGTGAGAAATGGACATTCTTGGACCGTTTCCTTTGGCTTCGGGTCAGCGGAAGTTCTTACTCGTCGCCATTGACTATTTCACCAAGTGGGTTGAAGTCGAGGCACTGGCCAAGATCACGAGAGTAAGGTCAAAGCCTTCTTTGGAAGTCTATCATATATTGTTTTGGCTTTCCTCACACCATCATCACTGACAATGGCCACAATTCGACAACGCCATATTCAAGACTTTCTATGCCGAGTTAAGCATCTACCATCGGTTTACCTCCACCGGCCATCAACAGACTAACGGAGAGGGCGAGGTCATGAATTGGACCATCCTCCAGGGACTCGGAACCCGGCTGAATGGGTCCAAAGGCAGATGGGTGGAGGAGCTCCCCAGCGTGCTGTGGACGTACCATACGACTCCAAGGGCCCCGACGGAAGAGACCCCCTTCAGTCTCATCTTTGGATCCAAAGCGGTCATCCCCGTCGAGATCGGCTTGCCAAGTCCTCGGATGGAGTCCTACAATGAAGAAGACAAACCCACACATCCGAGAGCTAACCTTGATTTCATTGATGAGGCATACGATGAGCACGGCTCGGATGGCCACCTTTCACCAGCGACCAGTCAAGTACTACAACGCCCGGGTATGTCCCAAGACATTCCACTCTGAAGATCTACTCCTCAGGAAGGCCGAAGTGTCCAAGCCAACGGAAGAGGGCAAACTATCTTCAAACTAGGAGGGTTCTTACCGCATCACCGAGGTACTTCATCGAGGAGCATACCAAATCAAAGAACTTGCGGATGACCCATCCCACACTTGAAACATTGACAACCTTCGTCAATACTATCAATGATGTACCCCCTCCACTGTTGATAATAAAGAATTTTTTAAATACTACATCTGGCTCATCCCCGAAGCTAAGGACTTGTTAACTAAAGGAGCTTGACGACATCGCGGCTAATGGAACACCACTCAGTCCGGCATGGAGATGCCCCCTGAGTGGTTCAAGACTCTAATAGCTCCGTACCCACTCAAGTCGCCCCTCAAATCGGTACACAAACCATCGAGGTGGTTCTAAAGGAGCTCGGCGGCATCGTGGCTAACGGAACACCACTCAGTCCGGCGTGAGACACCCACTGAGTGGTTCAAGACCCTAACAGCCTTATATCCGCTTGAGTCGCCCCTCAGGCTGGCACATCAACCTCCGAGATGGTTCTAAAGAAGCTCGATGGCATCGCGGCTAACGGAACACCACTCAGTCCAGCATGAAGATGCCCCCTGAGTGGTTTAAGACCCTAATAGTTCTGTACCCGCTTGAGTCACCCCTCGAGCGGCACACAAACCCTTGAGGTGGTTCTAAAGGAGCTCGACAGCATCACGGCTAATGGACACCACTCAGTTTGGCATTGAGATGCCCTGAGTGGTTCAAGACCCTAACAGCTCCATACCTGCTCGAGTCATCCCTTGGGCCGATATAGAAACCCTCGAGGCGGTTCTAAAGGAGATCGACGGCATCGCAGCTAACAGAACATCACTCAGTCTGGCGTGGAGATGCCTCCTGAGTGGTTCAAGACTCTAACAGCTCCGTACTTCTCGAGTCATCCCTCGGGCCAGCACACAAACCCAAAGGCGGTTCTAAAGGAGTTCGGCAGCATCGTGGCTAACGGGACACTACTCAATCCGGCATGGAGACGCCCACTAGTGGTTTAAGATCCTAATAGCCCTATACCTATTCGATTCGCCCTCAGGCCGGCACACAAATCTTCGAGACAGTTTAAAGGAGCTCGGCGGCATCATAGCTAACAAGACATCACTCAGTCCGGCATGGAGATGCCTTCTGGGTGGTTCAAGACCCTAACAGCTCCATACCCGCTTGAGTTGCCCCTCGGGCCGACACACAAACCCTCGAGACAGTTCTAAAGGAGCTCGATGGTATCGGGCTAATGGAACACCACTCAGTCCGGCATGGAGATGCCTCCTGAGTAGTTCAAGACCCTAATAGCTCATACCCGCTCGAGTCGCCCCTTGGGCCTGCACACAAACCCCCGAGATGGTTCTGAAAGACTCCTAAATGCGCTTAAGTCTTCTTGGCCAAGACCTATACCCTGCATTCATTCCATCAGATGGCTAAGGGATAAATGACTTGACAGACAACGCGAGTTCATGCGGACTCTAGTCGGATTGTAGGGAGGACTGTGGCCACTCACTACCGAGCCTAAGTGTTGGGACTAATGTGACACCACAGATACAAGCGGCTACAGAAGATGAGTAGAGGCTTTTCGATAAAAATTTTTCCCTTCTCATTAATATTCGAAGTAATTACAAAATCCGACTTGAAGTTGGTTAAAAGCGAAGGAAAAAGATACAAAGGGAAGAAGAAAATACAAAAACAAAAGCCTAGAAATCTAAGGCTCACCGGGTCTCGACTCTTCACCGGCCTCGTCCCTGTTCATCTCCACATCGTCCAGGTCCCCAGGCTGGATAGTCTCAAGGCTGTCAATCCCAAAGACTTCGGAAACCCTTGCTTTGCAGTGCTCAAAGCCCTAGGCATAGGCATCGAGGATGGCTTTGGCCATCTCTTGCTCGAATTCTGGCGAGCTCCAAAACTCCCTGATGACATTTTGAGCCCGAGCCTCGGCTTCTAGGACTTGAGCCTTAGCCTTCTCAGCCCAGGCTTCAGCTCCCCAGCCCGGCTCTCGGCCTCCTCGGTCCGAGCCTTGGCATCCCAGACTTGTGCCACGGCTTCGACCCTCCTCTGTTTGGCCTCCTGCACCGCCACCTTCACCGTGGAGGCCCTCCCCTCTGTGGCTTGAGCGTTGGCTGCCGCCATGTCAGCTCGGCTCTCGGCATCCTTGAGCTAGCGGGTCAGCTCATCAATCCTCCTTTCGGTCGATGCCAGGCTAGTCAAAACCACCGCCAGCTTGGCTTCGACCGTGAAGGCCCGGTTGAACTCGATCGCCGCATTGCTCTCTGCCTCCCTGAACCGGGCCCTCCACTCATCCCGATCAACCTCTGATGCAAGGAGCTTGCCGGTCAAGTCGTTATCACAAGCCTTGGCCTCTTCCAACTTTCGGACAAGCTTCTCGATCACTTCCTTGCATCAGCCCTAGTACTTGTCCACTCTCTCCTGCGAGCGTGCAACCGAGTCGCATGTCCAGATCATAGAGTCCCTGAGGGCGAGGACCTCATTGGCCATCTGCATGGATCAACCGGTCAGCCATAAATCGGGCCAGAAGAATATGAAGAGAGCACTGATAAGAAATTACTTGGAGCACCAACACATATGCCGCGTCAAGAAGTCTAGCGGCACCTTCATGGCGTAACTGCGCATGAAAACATGGCAGATGCACCCTCTCTAGCAAGCGCTCTGCCTGCCGTGCATCCTCTATCGTTAAGAACCTCGGCGGCGGCCGCGATGGTTGGGCCAGGGCCTTCCTGACTGCCCGCTGTGTGGCCACTTGGACGGGCGGAGAAGGCGAGTCCTCCAGCTCTACCTCACCTTCATTTGTAGGCCCCACCTTGCCTTCGTTCGTCACCACCACGGTCTCCCTCTCACCGACCCCCAGGGCGACCTCTTCCGCCTCCGGCTCAGGAAAAGCAGGGCATCCACCTTTGGCCCCCAACTCGCCTGCTTCGGCCGGCTCTGTGGGGGCTAGAGTTCCGCTCCAGGAATCCAAATCGACGACAACCCCTCTCCTTCATTCCCACCTTGCTGCCACAGGAAACCCTTCGCTCGCCAGCACCTCGGCCAGGATGCTCTCCCTCGACTCCTCCACAGGATCCGCCTCCGTCGGATTCGCCTTTGCTGAGACTTTGAAAGTCCAGGACGGCTCATCCTAGGTCTTTTGCCGAACCCTCCTTGCCGGCCTCACTACCTCGGTGGCCTCCTATCTCCTCTTCCGCATGGCTACCTTCAGCATCTCGACAGACACCTTCATCGCTGCACAAGGTGCCGACGGTCAGAAAAAAGAAAAGGACTAGGTCAAAGGACGAGAAGGATGGGATTTCATGCTCATCAACTGTCGGGGCTAACTCGGCCTCATAGAGGTTCTCCTTGGCCAACAACTCCTTGTAGAAGGGAATCTCGAAGGATATCAGGCGGTCGAAGAGCTCCCAGTCCCTCTCGTCGACAACAAAGTTTTTATTGGGGCCGTTCTCTCCAACTCATCCTCACTCCATCCACGTGGTTAAACAAGAAACGGGATTTCCATCCCATGACTTTGGAGGGGAGGTGAAGCGGCAGAGTTCGACCTGGCCTAGAAGTAAAAATTCACCACCCGTCTTCACCGTGGTGGCGGAGCTTATAGAGGTCCCGTAACACAGAGATCCTAGCTTTCGAGTCCTAAAAGAAACAGAGGATAACAAATGCACAGATGATCCGAATCGAGTTTGGAGTCAATTGTGCCAAGACTAGTCTGTACCTATCTAATAGGTTCAGAATAAAAGGATGAAATGGGAGATGAAGCTCGCACCTGAAGAACTTCTCGTACAGAGCTATCCTACTGGGTTGGTCGAAGGTCACCCTATCTCGGGTCCAGCGCGGAAAAGTGGATGAAGCTAGGGATCCTATACCTACTCCTAAGGTCTTCCACTTCCTCAGGGGTCATGCTGGAAGCCACGCCCAGCCCTGCCAAATCAGAGCTAGCTACCGAAGGAGAGGCCAGATGGGCTGGGGACGACGGAGCTACCCTAGCTGGGGCTGTCCTTGATGGAGGTGCCCTAGGGGGAGACTCTCAAGGTGGTGGTTAGGCATCTACCATAGGGCGGTCGCGGATGGTAATACCCCCGACTGGCCAACACCTTCGGTGAACCAGGGGAACCTCCTCCTCCTCCTCTTCTTTGGATCGAGATGAGCTCACAATAGGCCTCTTACCCTTCCAAATGGTGCGACGGTCCATGGGCTCAAGAGGATGAGGACAAAAAGCAGAAGGGAAGCAAAAGGAAACTGACCGAATGTCAGGGAAGGAAAATGGAAGTTGGAAGTTTGAACTCTAAAAGTTCAGGGCTTGGGAGGAAGAAGACAGAAGCGAAGATGATGGGAGCATAAAGGTCGCCCTCAGGTAGGAGGGGCAGTTTTATACTGGCTTTTTGAATTGCCTCACCCAAGGTAGTGCCATGCGGCCTTCTGCTATTGCACGGGACATCCAGCTGTCGACGATCCCACCAGCGCCTATGATACGATGCCTCGGTTCTGCCCAAAGACCGAAATTTGCGGCCAATGATAAGACGTGGGAAGCGGTGGAGAAATAATGGCGCCTGCTTCCCCCATTCTTCGAGAGATATTCTCTCGATCCGTCCGGTGCTGACATCATCTTCCGCATTTTCACTTGATTATGGAAGGATTTCAAAGCAACATAGCCTCGGGAGGATGCGCCACAGCTCCGACAATTAAAGGCACGCGAAAGCTAGTAGTTATTGCAAATTTTTGCGCTTCTTTTACCCAAGGGTCAACAGACGCGTGGCCCCTCGGGCTCAGGAGTGGGGGCATCTAATGTGGCTAGTAGCGCTACGTGAACATGAACGGTGAAGCTAACTGATGGTGTGGGCAGAGCAGGCAGCCCCGCTTCTTCGAGGTGGCCCTGCTCTTCAGCAGGTCGTGCCTCTCCAAGGTGGCCCCACTCTTCAATGGGCCATGCTTCTCCAAGTCAGCCCCTAGCAGCCCCAACTTCTTCAGGTCGGCCTCAACGGCCCTGACTTCTTTAAGTCAGCCCCTAGCAGCCCCGACTTCTCCAAGGCAGCCTCGACGGCCCCGTACTCTCCATGTCGGCCCCTAGCGGCCCCGACTTCTTCAAGTCGGCCTCAGTGGCCCCGACTTCTTCAAGTCAACCCCTAGCATCCCTGACTTCTTCAAGGTAGCCTCGATGGCCCCACACTTCTCCAAGTCGACCTCAGTGGCCCCGACTTCTCTAAGTCGGCCCCTAGCGGCTTCGACTTCTCCAAGTCGGCCTCAGCGGCCCTAACTTCTCTAAGATTAGGCTCACCTACCGCCTGACCTGCACCGTCTGACACAATCAGACCCACCTACCACCTGGCCTGTGCAGCTCGACAGAGCTAGACCCATCTACCACCTGACCCGCATAGTTGATGGGACCAGGCCCACCAATTGTCAGACCCATATGCTCGATAGGACTAGGCCCACCAACCAGCTCCTATTCATGTAATCGCCATGAGTTCAGCAAACATTCCTCTTCACTGAACTCCATGTGGTTGATTCCCAGATGGGTACCGAAGGTCTATAAAAAGGTAAGAGAATTCAAATAAACGGTACATCTACTCATACCCTCTCTAAACTAAGAAAACCCTCTGATACTCGGAGCCTTCTTCTTGTCCAGAGCTTCTCCAAGCTCTCTCTGCTGTGACCCAGTTACTAATTTGACCATCGGAGGGTCCCTGCCGGAGCAACCTCCAGCCCCGGGACTTCTTGCAGGCCGTTCTCTTTGGAGAAGGCCGCACCAGCAAACGAAGTTTTCCCCAATGGTTAATTCCAATGATCAAGCGTCAACAAAACTTATTAATTTTTCTCTCTTGCCTAGCTGCCCCTTCATTAACACGAGGTGGTGATGAGTGAGTATAGAAGGCTGGTTGTTGACTGCGAGTTCCACCACCACCACCGGTAGGAAAAAAGCTCCTCACCCAAGCCCATTAACCTCTTGTTGTCATGGATGAGAGATTAATCTCAGATCCTATCTCAATCTCTTCACTTTTGATGCAGCATGGGCCCTTCGGTCCACATTGAGATTTGTGCAAAACATAGTTTTTGATGTTTTAATCATGTGCATCACACATGATCCATGTTTGGCACGTTTCTTCTTGCATGTTGATCCTAGGTCCCATGTAGTATCGGGCTATCAAACGGTTCAATTAGTCTGGACCCAACCCATTTGCCATCTTGAAAGCACGAATTTATGTCAACCATCTACCAAAGTTTTAGCGAAACCCATACTTAAATAGTACAAAAGTCTTGGGTTGCGTTTGGTACATCGCCTAATAATCCTTAATGATAATTTAGATTACCTACAAGATAGATTACCACTTGATAGATTACCAGTAATGTTGATTACTGTATTTGATATACACATGTAATGCTATAGTAATATTGATTATTGTGTTGGTATGACAAACAGATTACCAATCATATAACATCAAATTTTTAAAAAACCCTTAAATTAAATTTATTAAAATTTATATATTATATATTATTTAAAAAATTATATTATAAATAATAATATTTAAAAAAATTATATTATAAATGATATTCGAAGCGGCCGATGAAGATGCCAGATGCCACCGATCGAAAGAAGTTTTGCGGCGTTTGGAGACTGCCATGGGCCGCTGGGCTGACTTCGCGAAGGAGGGTGTGGCTCGGTACCTTCTAGCCAAAGATTTCAGCGAGGTTGGTAAAGGAGGATGCGATTAGAGAGTGATAAAAAAGGATAATTTTATCAAAAAATAATAATTTATCAGATTATCACATCTTTGATAATGTGGATGACTGTTGTCACAGATGGCAACCCAAGAGGGGGGGTGAATTGAGTTCTTAAAAAAAAAATTTTAACCTTTTAAAACGATTGGCTTTGGAATCAACAAGATTAAGTGCAGGATAAATAACAGCCACAAACAAAGAAATAGAGTGAGACAATCGAAGCACGGCAAACACAAGGAATTTATAGTGGTTCGGTGTGTCCAACACCTACGTCCACTCCCAAGTACCATTTGGGTCCATACTATAATCTGCTAGATTACAGCCGAGTTGTTTTACAAGCTCACAACTCAAAACTTGTTATTTTCTCGGGATCACAACGAACCCAGCTGGTTTTCGGGCTCACCAGCACAAAACCCAAACCTCAAGCTAATCTAGCTCGACCCGAGGCATACTACCTCCACTAATTCAATCCCCCTGATTGATTAGTAAAAAAATAACAATAGAGTTTACAATAACAAACAGCTTAAATGAGCAAATATTCAATGTAAATAAACAAGGTTAGAAAAGCCTATTTGAAGCAGATTGGATTTGAGATTTTCTTCTTTTCTTCTTTTCCTCTTCTCCTTTGAGATGTTGAATCAGGCCTCAGCTCGGATTCTTTACAAATATTGCAGATGAGAAGTTGAAAATCACAGAACAGAGCTTTTGGCTCCTTTTTCTTCTTTTTGGGAAATCCTTCGATTTTTGACTTTGAATACCTTGGATTTCTCTTTGAGCTTTCTGGAGTTGATGGATATGAACTTTGATTCTTTCCTTTATTTCTTGCTCAAGACTTCTTGGATTTTTAATTTGATTTTTCTCTATTTTTATCTTTTTTTTTTAACGAACGGGCTCCCCTTTTTATAGATCCATAGGTGAAATATAGCCGTTGGAATGTACCTGGATAGATTGTCCATACAGAAAATATAGCCGTTAGAAGTTAGGTAAAGAAAATATTACCGTTTGAGCTGATTTGGCATTTTAAAAATCCGTTCCTGACAGGTTGGAGTCGGCTCCAACTTTTCAGGTGTCGGCTCCAAGTCGGTAACCAAAAATAGAAAGTACAAAGTTCGTTGAGGAGTTGGCTCCGAAAAAGTTGAGTGTCGGCTCGCCGCGTTCAGGTCGGCTCCGAAAACTGTAAGTGTCGGCTCCAGTAGTCCAAAAAATACGTTCTGTTCCCGCATTGGAGTCGGCTCCAGACACTGTAAGTGTCGACTCCGAAACTCTGGGTGTCGGCTCGAAACTCTGGGTGTCGACTCCAGACCATGCCAAAAATCAGAAAGACATTTGATTGGCCATGGGTCGGCTCCAGACCTTCTGGGTGTCGACTCCAGGCTCTGAATTTTGAAACTTACTTTAGGCAATTTGATTCAAAACACGTTTCTTTATGCCTTTTGATTGATCAAAGATTTTTTAAGCCCTGAAACACTTGTTAAATTTATTAGTAACAAAATGAATATACTCATGCCTTTTATTAATCATCAAAATCAATAATTGGGTCAACAATCTCCCCCTTTTTGATGATTATAAAAACATTGAGTATATGCATAGAATTCTCAAATCAAAATTTTCAAATATGTGATCCTCACAGGTAAGCTCCCCTGAATAAGGTAGCTCCCCCTATGAAGTTCAATTTAACAATTGTTCTTCTTTCTAACAGAAAATTTTAGTTTTGATACCATAAAGGTAGATATATCAATTTTAACTAAGCTTATTTAAACCAATGCATTACAAAAGCTAAATATTTCTCCCTCTTTATTTGTTTTCCCCCTTGTTTTTATTTTACAGTCAATGCATATACGATTTTACATAATTCTTCCCCTTTTTTGTAATCAACAAAAAGATCAAGAAGGGTTAAGTAAAATGATAAAATTGATAGATTTTTCAAGGTTCAAAAGATATTCATGAAGTATCAGATAATTTCATTACTAAAAGAGTCAAGTATTACAAAATGAAACTTCACTATATCAAACATCAAACTATACTTCATTACATTAAGATTTCAAGATAAAACAACAACCTATACTTCATTACAAGAAAATCAAAAATGAGTTCTAAGAAGTCTTTGCAATTCTTCTACAATCTTTCCCATCCCTTCACTTTGAGTCCTAACAAATTCTTTTAATCTTCTATCAACAAATGCACATGCAGTCATAATCTTGTCTTGAAGCTCAGCATTGCATTTGGAATATGTTCTGAGTCTCCACCAATATCCTTAAGTTCTTCAAATATGTTCTTGAGATCATTCCTTAAGGATTCAGCAGAGGAACCAAGAGTGGACTCAATCTTACCAATGCGATCATCCAAAGAGTAAAGGGTTTCTTTCAAATTCATAAACTGACTATCAAACTCTGTCTTCATTTCTTCTTTTTGAGCAGCAAATAAGCTTTTGAGTTGCTCTAACTGAATATCAAAAATCCGACAGATGACACAGATGGTGGTACAGGAACTGGAGCAGGAGCAGGAGCAGGAGGTGGTGAAGATCTGCTAGGCTCTGGTGAAGGATGCCTCGCTGAAGGACCAGCCTCAGATGGTGCAGAAGATCTAATCTCAGTGGCTCTCTCATCCAGATTGCCTTTCCTCTCCCATTGTCCATTTACTTTAACAAAGCCCATCCGGTGCACAGTAGCCAAACTATAGTAATCAGTATGCCTAAGGTTCTTTGAAGGCTCACTGTCAGAAATCACAATTCCTTGGCTTCTGAAAACCATAGTCAAGATCATACCATAGGGCAGTGAAGATCTCCTTTTGCCCCCAGCCTCAGCCATGTAGAAAATCATCATCGCAGCAAGGTTAATAGGCTGACCAGTCAGAACACTGTCCATCACCACAATGTCTCGCTCCGAGACATACTCAAAGTGGCCAGTCTTAGGGAATAAAATCTACTGCAGATGTTGTGAAGCAATCTAAGTTCCAAGGGCAACTGATTAGCCCTAATTTCTTCAAATTCAGAAACTTCTCTACCTAACATCCTTGATAGTGCATCAGACCTCTCACTATGAATATCAGCTACTAATCCAGTGACAGGAATGCTCAGAAGATTTCCTAACTTTTGAAATGTAAGGTGGACTCTTTTTCCTCTAACAGAGCTTACAATCCCACCGTCACCCCTCGATAAATTGAAATAGAATTCCTTGACTAGGGCCGGATAGGTGGGAACATCCAATGAACAGACCTTGTCCCATCCAAGCTCTTTGATTTGTCTTCCAATTGAAAAAACCCTCCGACTCAAAGAAATCAAAATCAACCTTTCTACCCATAGTAATAACTCTCCCGGCTAAGGTGTCTACCTAAGGAGATGAGGGACCAGGATTATCCGAATGGGTTGAGGAATCATCGTCGCTTGGAGATGGCTCACGAACGGGACGCCTCGCCGTACGCTTTCTGTGGTCACGGGAGCTCCAAGAACTGATCCTCTCCGCTTATGGTGCCATGGAAATCCTTGGGAATGTTCGATTTGAGGAGAATTTGGCTTGGGGTTTTGAGAGAGTTTGGAGAAGTTTGGAAAGGGATTGAGAATGATTGAAATGACGGAGGTGTCGACTCTGCCCTAATAAAGTCAACTTGGGACCCCAGGTGTCGACTCCCGCAAAGTCGGGTGTCGACTCCAAGTTGCTAACACAGTTAGCGCTCGAACTGGAGTCGGCTCCACTTATACGGGTGTCGGCTCCAAGGTCAAGGACCGAGAGCGACACAGAAGAGGTGTCGACTCTCAAACTAAGGTGTCGACTCCACTGACAGTTTCAGAGAAAAAGATGAGTTTCAAACATCCGAAACTTGTCAAAATAAGGTCAATAAATTTTTGGAAAAATCTTTGGAATATGAAGAATCAAATTGCATGAATGACTAGATAAATTGTCCTTAAAATTATGAAAGGAATTTCAAGAAATAATAGAAATCTAGATAGTCATTCCTTA
>UESW01002827.1:138415-155390 GCA_900491605.1 Calamus simplicifolius | reverse complement strand
CCGCAGAACCCGATGAAGGAGCTTCAGATGAGGAGTCCCACGCTTACCGTAAGTGGATTAAGGCTGATGAGATGGCACAGTGTTACATATTGGCATCTGTGTCAAATGTTCTGCAACATCAGCATCAATCTATGCCCTCTGCCTATGACATGATGTTCAACCTCAAAGAAATATTTGGGGATCAGAGTCGTGCAGCTAGGCAGACTGTGATGAAAGAACTGATGAACACTAATATGGCTGAAGGAACTCCTGTCAGGGATCTGTTCTAAAGATGATTAGTCTTCTGAATGAACTGGAGATCCTTGGAGCGGAGATGGATGGGGAAACCCAGGTTGATATCATTCTCCATTCCCTACCTGATTCTTTTAAGCAGTTCTGCCTAAATTATACCATGAACAAAATGAATTTTTTACTGGTAGAGCTACTTCAAGAACTTCAGGTAGCAGAGAGTTTCATTAAGAAGCCTGCAGTTGCTATGGTTACTAAAAAAGGTTCTTCTTCGAAGTCTCATGCTAAGAAGAAGAAAAAGGTTCAGAAAAAGAAACAGCATCAGACCCCACAGCCCAATGGAGAAATAAAAAAGAAGGAAAGTGCTTCATCTGCAAGCAGCTAGGTCACTGGAAGCAGCAGTGTCCAGTTTGGCTTGCTAGGAAATAGGCTAGAGGTATATCTCATTCACTTGTAGTTGAAACTTGTTTAGTGCTGTTATCTACCAGTGGCTGGTGTGTAGATACGGGAGCCACTAATCATGTTTGCAATTCTTTGCAGGGGTTCCAGTAGACCCGGCAGCTAAGTGATGGGAGATTTATATATTTCTGGGAGATGGCACGAGAGTGTCAATAGTTGCAGTGGGAGATTTTAGCTTTTTTTTAGTAGAAATAGAATTTTAATATTAAAGGACTATTTTTTTGTACCTTCAATTAGAAGGAATTTAATTTCAGTTTCTAAGTTGGTTGATGATGGATATTCAGTTTATTTTAATGACTCCATGTTATTAAGAAAAATAAACATTTTATTCTGGTACATTGGTGGATGGTCTTTATATTATTAATCTGTTTCTCTACTGTGCAACTAAATGAAGTGAATAACTATAATAGACCATGTAAGAGAAAACATCCTTCTGAAATGAATCAAACTTATCTTTGGCACTTGCGCCTAGGTCATATAAATCTAAGATGGATTTCTAGACTGGTTCAAGATGGACCATTAGGTTCATTGGAAGTAGAGGCACTACCGGTCTGTGAATCTTGCTTAGAAGGAAAAATGACCAAGCGGCCATTCTCGGCCAAAGGCAATAGAGCTAAGAGATATTAGAATTGGTTCACTCTGATTTGTGTGGCCCAATGAACACCAAGCTAGAGGTGGTTTTGAGTACTTTGTCACTTTTATTGATGATTACTTAAGATATGGGTATATTTATCTGATGCGCCGTAAGTCTGAATGCTTTGAAAAATTTAAAATTTTTAAGGCAGAAACGAAGAACCGTCATGGTAAAAATATCAAGACACTACGATCCGATCGTGGTGGCGAGTACCTCTTAGGGGAGTTCACAGATTACTTATTAGATGCTGGGATTGAATCCCAGTTATCTGCACCTAGTACGCCACAACATAATGGTGTAGCTGAAAGAAGGAATATGACTCTTATGGATATGGTTAGATCTATGATGAGTTATTCAGACTTACCTATTTGTTTTGGGGATATGCATTAGAGACAGCTGCATATATTCTTAACTTGGTACCATCTAAGTTAGTACCTAAGACACCCACAGAACTGTGGACTGGGTGCAAGCCTAGTCTAAGACATGTTCGGGTTTGGATTTGTCCAGCACATGTACTAAAAGGCAAACCAGATAAGTTGGAATCAAGGACAGATGTATGCTTCTTTGTTGGATATCCTAAAGGAACAAAAGGTGGTTTATTTTATTATCCTAAGGATTAGAAGGTCATTGTTAGCACCAATGCCTGATTCTTAGAGAATGACTATATTATAGACCACAAACCTAGAAGTAAAATTGCTCTAGAAGAGTTGAGAGGCGATAAAACTAGACTGGCTCCTTTAATACCAATAGTACAAGCAGAAACACCACAAGAAAGTGGGTTCCCAAACTTCCCAATAACTATTCGTAGTGGGAGAAGTATAGTAACACGAACTGATCCTGAACTGGTACAAAATGATACCATTAATGCACCAGTTTCAGAACCAGTGCATGTTGATGGAGCATAAGAATCAGAGTCAGATCGTATTACTACAAGCACATATCAGGTTGTGCCTCGTCGTAGTGGGAGAGTTGTAAATACACCTAAACGGTATATATTCCTTGGAGAGTCATATGACAGAATCTCTGATGAACTGGATACTGAACCCAGTAGCTACAATGAAGCGTTACACGATAAAGATGAAACTCTTTGGAAAAATGCTATGAAATCAGAGATAGAGTCTATGCACTTTAATCAGGTTTGAGATCTTGTAGAACCACCCGAGGGAGTAAAACCCATTGGATGCAATGGATCTATAAGAAGAAGAAGGAGCAGATGAGAAGGTAGAAACCTTCAAGGCTAGGCTAGTTGCAAAAGGTTTTACTCAGAAAGAAGGGATCGACTATGAGGAAACCTTTTCACCAGTAGCTATGTTTAAGTCTATCCAGATTCTCTTATCCATTGCAGCTCATTTCGATTACGAAGTTTGGCAAATGGATATCAAGACAGCTTTCCTTAATGGAAATCTTGACGAGTGCATTTACATGATGCAACCAGACGGTTTTATAATAAAAGGCCAGGAGCACTTGGTGTGCAAGCTTAAGAGGTCCATTTATGGACTTAAGCAGGCATCTAGATCTTGGAATGCTCATTTTGATTAAGCTATAAATCTTATGGTTTTGATCAAAGTCTTGACGAGTCATGTGTGTACAAGAAGCGTGATGGAAAAACTTTGGTATTTCTGATGCTATATGTGGATGACATCTTACTTATTGGAAACGATATGAGAGTATTATCTTCGGTCAAGGTATGGTTATCTGGACAATTTGATATGAAGGACTTAGGAGAAGCAAGTCACATCCTAGGGATCAAGCTTTTGCGAGATCGCAAGCAAAGGATGATATGCTTATCTCAAGCCACTTATATCGATAAAATTTTCATCCGGTTTGGTATGCATAATTCCAAGAAAGGATTTCTTCCTTTCAGGCATGAAATTTCTCTATCTAAGGATCAGTGTCCTAAGATACCTGAAGAGATAGAAAGTATGAAGGCAGTTCCTTATGCTTCTGCAGTAGGAAGCCTAATGTATGCTATGCTATGTACTAGACCTGATATCTGTTTTGCCATAGGCATGGTTAGCATATTTCAGTCTAACCCTGGGCGAGAACATTGGACTGCAGTAAACATATAATTAAGTACCTGAAAAGGACTAAAGATTATATGTTAGTTTACCAAGCAGATAGTCTTATGCCTATAGGATATACAGATTCGGACTTCCAATCAGATAATGAATCTAGGAAATCAACCTCGGGATATGTGTTCACTTTGGCTGGTGGAGCCATTAGTTGGAGAAGTGTGAAGCAAACTTGTGTTGCTGACTCTACCATGGAAGCTAAGTATGTGGCTGCATCTGAGGCTGCAAAAGAGGCTGTTTGGCTTAGAAACTTTCTTTTGGATCTTAGTGTGATACCTTCAGTGCAATTATCTATTACACTTTATTGTGATAATAGTAGGATAGTTGTTAATTCGAAGGAACCCAAGACCCATAAGAAATCTAAACATATTGAGCGTAAGTATCACCTGATACGTGACATCGTGCAAAGAGGTGACGTGCTGGTGACCAAGGTTACATCTGAGGACAACCTGGCAGACCCTTTTACAAAGAGTTTAACTTCGAAAGTTTTGATAGACATGTAGAGGCATGGGAGTTAGATGTGTACAAGCATTGCTTTGAGTTTAAGTGGGAGATTGATAGAGATATAGACTAAAATATATGCTTTATGTTATGTCTTTACATTTTAATGAGAATTTATTTTGAGCAATGTATGTCATTTACTATATATGTGCATGTGTCTAGTATTTACAAAGAGTATTTGATCTAGTGTGTAGAGTACGGCTTACACACAGAAGACTAGATCATCGGTTCTTTTGGAATACAAGTTTATTGTTCACAGTTTTAGATGGAATTGAATACACCATCAGTAGAACTATAGCACAAATTTTTAGTAGGTATGTCTTGACTACGGGGAATGGTTTATTCTAACTATTTGTGCTAGTACACTTTGTGTGTATTGAACAGGACCCAGTTGAGTTAATTATTTTATACTGACTTTATAAAATAATTTAAAACTCATGAATATTATGATTACTTATGCTCTTAATCCGAATTCTATTTCTAGACACGTGTATGTAGTGATTATTGCTTTGATTACACATAGAGTGAGATTCTATATGAGTCAATAAACTCAGTAGGTTGGGCAAAATATTATATGTGGTGAATATTAATAGTTGAAGGAAACCATGTCCTGTTAAATTGGATTGATGATATCCCCTTGAGAAAGCTTATAAGTTTTGATTGTATCAAATCTTGCAAGTGGATTTTGAATCCGATACATCAAATAAGTTGAGTGGATAAGTCTCAAGGATAATAAAAGCCAATTAAATTATATTGTCAGTAATTAAATTTAATTGGTGGATATTTGTAATATTAACGTGGGAAGATAATAAGTATTTAATATTAAGGCTCAAAAATATAAATTCGAATATGATTAGGAGTACAATTATAATTCTTTAGTGGAATGAATTGTAATTTATGTAATTGAATCCTAACCCGGGGTAGGTTGGGAGATTTAATTACGTAGGAAGTCATTTTCATATTTGCCTATTGGTCCCTGTTGTAGCCCTATAAATACCCTCTTAGTTGGTTGCTAGGGTTAAGGTTTTGAGAACGGTTTTGGAGAAAGAAAAACAAGAAACCCTAGGACGGCCAAGAGATCCCACCATCTTGTGAGAGAAGGAAGGTATTTTTGGGAATACGGCGGAAGGCTAAAAGGTTGAGGTCGAGCAATCGAATCAAAGTGTTCCAAAGTTTAAATTTGAAGGTATGATATTGTACTCATAGATTAGAACGGTAAAAGTTTTTTTGTATTACTCATATACGCTATAGCCATGATCTTGGGGGTATTCCGCGTTCCCCAACAGTCGTCATCAAATGAATGCATTAAAGCCGCTTCTTTCCTGCTTTCGTTCTTCCTCTACCTCTCAGCTTTTCGCATAGACTATAAAAGGAGCTACTGTGCGTTTTTTTGTGTTTTTACCGTAAGTACTTCGCTTAAAAATAACGCCCTTATCGTTTGATCTCTCCTTTTTTTTTCTATTCTGTACTCGGTCACAAAGCAATCGTTGCTGCTATGAAAATGCAAGGACTCTTTATATTTACAGATCTAGGAAGACTGCAGGTTTTTCGGAATATGCATTATTCGAAGGGAGGGAGAAAAAAAATTGCTCTAAAGCTAAAACAAATTAATAAAAAATTAAAAAAAAACATGATATATACTTTGACATATTGGCTTCTTACATGCCAAAAGTTCAGACATCAGCAGCACAATCTTACTTGCTCTCCCAAATGAAGCCCATATCATTTGAGATCTCTTGAATATTGTCCAGTTTTTAAAACTTTGGTTTGATTTTCGCTCATCAAATGAATTTAATGCTTGACCAGTTTTTTTCCCTTCCTCTCTGCCTTATACATAAATGGTAGATCATCCGTCCATTGTTTCCTTAAAATGCATCTCTTCCATCAGACCTTTTTCTCTTACATCCGAAATTTTTTTTTTCTTTTTTAACATCTTTTGTCTAGCTTTGATTGCCCAGATCGAGAGAAAAAGTTCTCTCAACTTTCATTTTCTTCTGATTGCTAGCCGAAAACAGAAAATATACCTTATTTCGAAGTAGCAGATCATCATCGATCGTTGAGGGCTATCGAGTCTCCGATTCGTCTACACCCCTAAGCCGCAATGCCAATGAAGAGAGAGAAGGAAGGAAAGCTTATCTCCGTAAGCCCTCGTGTATTCTCCAGAAGATATCATAGGTCTTCTCTTATAGAATAGAATCGATACGAGAGCGGATCAGTCAGAGGATATGAAGAGTCCCAAGGATGCTAAGAGTCCCGTCTCATGGGACCCTTGGAATTCTTTGTGGGCGCTGACTTGGCACCTAGGGCAATAATCTCCCATTCGTCTACACAAGAACAATGATTTATAACCTCAACTCTCTCAACTTGCACTGCAATGGGGTATGCGATCCGATGAAACTCACACTCAGTGACACATAGTGGATATACTGCATTAAGTTAATAAATAACCAACATAGTGAACAGGAATCAAATTTCATATGTGTCCCAGATAATCTGATCATACTTGACCAAGCACTCTCAATAACTCAGAGATCTTCCCTGAGCAGCACTTGCTAAAATACAAAATCATAATGTTTGTATCCATAATCATATGCAACTCATACACATGATTGACCAGACAATGGATCACAACAGAAGGTATGGTCGCGAATAATCTTCCTTGAATACTCATACCAATCCATCTTTGTCCAGTTGACTTCCTAGGATTGTCTCATGTGGTCGTATCAATTCTATGACCCTGGAGAACAAGGCTAAGAAAATCATCCTAAACTCCACTTCATGGTATAGGTTCAAGTCCGAGGATACTACATAGTTGTAAGGCTCACATGGTAACGGAGAAAAAATATATCACGTTACCCCTTATAGGGTCGACTTTAGTACATGCAACATAATATATGCTATGGTGGAGCTCCCACTCAATAGGCCATATCATACTCAACACCGTACGAATACAAGTTCAGACATCAAAAAGTTGCCTGACTCAAGCACACACCAATGCTTCCAGTTCAGCTATAACAAGCTTAGTACGGATTAGTGGACATATCAATATTCATACACTGCACACGCATATATGTACTCCGTACTCGACTCTCTTGAGTCTTATCTCAGTCCACACTAAGTCAACTTTGATTATACTCTATTCAATTATAATTTATGTAGCCCATTTTATAACTTTACAATTTGCAACTCATGCATTGTTACTCAAGTATCTATAGTGGCTACTTTAATCTCATCCTGCCCATTACAAAAGTGTCAGAGTGATCACCCATGTGAGTGGACTGATCTAAGCCTGTGACAATTATACACATATATGCCTATAAATATGAACTCATCATAATAATAAAATAAATATTTTATAAACTTTAACACATAGTTATTGATGTCTATACAATCCCTGTTTGACAACAAAAATAGACACAAACTTATACATAAGTCTGAAACATATCTCAATCTATCATACTCTATACAAACCTAGACTCCTCACATGAGCCTATAATACATCCCTAGAATATACTTTATTAGAGGATCAGCCAACATCCTGCCAATGAAGATATGCTTTAGGATAGCTTCTACTTGCTTGACCATGTCCTGAATTTGTCTAATTTTTATGTTTCCTAATCAGAAAGTGGAATGCTTTTATAAATCCAAGAAAAATTTCTCTCATATTATTGAGTTATTAATAGACTACAAATTGCATCATAAAATTGTTGGCATGTTCTAGAAGCTCATGATCTGATCCTAGACTGTATGTATTATTGCCTTTTATCAGAATCTAACACCACTTAACTTAGAGTTTAAAACAGCTTAGAGAAAATAATATTGGCCGCTATAAATAAGAGAAGAGCCCAAGCCAATGTAACTAACAGAAAGACTTCTTTATACAATCAAGCTGCAAGGAAAGCCCAAGCAATTTTAGAAGACCATTTATTTCTTCTAAATCATGGGCAGTCAAGAAAAACTCAGGCGTCAATGTGTAACAAGCAATGGTAAATAATTCTAATAGAAATATGAAAAAAGCACAAACTATGTTCTTAGTACACAGTGGCTACAAAAACAGGAAAATGTTCTAGAAATTTTCTAGTTTTCATCAAATCAGAAACCTTATCAGTTGTCTTAAATTACACCAACCAATAACTACAGTGTGTGATACAAGGCAGTGTCTGGTAATATCATTTCCAAGAACATGGAAATTTTCTTTACAAGTTTAGGATGGCCTTAAATACAGAGCATAGATCTAGTAAAATGTGTTATAGTGGATTAAAGAATTAAGTTTAGGTGTATCTAGCATATGAAATAAATGATCTCACACTTCCTCCTTACCGACTCATCTCCCTGTTCTTCTTTCTAGTTCCCTCCATTTCTCTTGACATGTTCATTAATCAAAACCCACCCAACTAAGGGCTACAATCCTAACAAAGCAAATTTACTTATTGAATCCCTTAGCAAAGGAAAAAGGAGAGAACCTAGAGAATTCCTACATCATTAAACTTCACTGGAATTCAGAGAAGAACAAAAAAATAACAGAAATGCAATCACCAAATCTCATTTCCATCTGGAATGATAAAATCTATCACAGAAACTAGTAAAATTTCATTTTCGATTTAGAACAGAGGACGATATCAAAAGGAGAAAACCTCTTTCCGGTGGTTTCTTGAGTATTTTGTTTCTTCTCCTAGTCTCAAACCACGTAAAAGGCAAGGAGGGTTAGATTGGAAGCACGGATGAGGATGGCAAGGATGGTTAGACCGGAAGCCTCCGTCGAAGGCTTGGACGATGCCGGAAACATCAACGCCAGAAGCTTGGATGATGGTGAAAGCTTGGTATGTGATTTGGTTTAGGAATAGAAGGTCGCTCGGATGATGGGAAGGAGGATTTGAAAAAGGATACAAGAGTTTTGGGGAGGTAATATGGTAAGGGTTTCACGTTGATTATAAGTTTAGGCATGGTTTTTTGGGGAAACGACGGGAGTGAAGATATGTATCGTGAGGGAAATTAGCCGGCGATGATTCAGCAACTTATTTAAAAACAGGCTAACTAAGCCTTTGTTATAAATTAGGCTTATGGAGTAAACAACAACAATAATGAAATCCGATGCTATTAGTATGCTTTTAACAATGGTTTATAAATTTCGTAATTAAAATTTTATCGTTAAAATTTTAATTTCTTGTAGCGCTATAATGCAAATCTTGTTGATTTGATGTTCATTTTAAATGCTTCAACGTGTCTGCTTTGTTTAAGCAATAACTTTTCATGTTGATTAAGAGACCTCCTTCCTGTTGGAAGAAGAGGCAGGCCTAAAATTTGATTGGATAAGATTGTATAAGCTTGTTCACCATGGGGTCTACAAAAGCTTGTTCAAGCAACCACTGATCCACTTAGCGTGGTTCCACAAGGAAGTTAGGATGCATCTTCATTGTGCTACAAGGAGTTCCCAAATTGAATGTATGATATGGGTCTCTTTTTCCTTCTGAAAGTGGTAATTATGTTATGACATCTTTTCATAATTCAAATTTTCTTTGGTTATTCCAAATAAAGGATTATAAGTTTTATTATTTTAGCAAACATCTATTTCTCTGCTTAATTATGAGAACTTCCATCCAATAGCCAACATTACTTGCAACAAATGCAATTTGGAAGAGGAATTTTGAGCAGGAAGAAGAACACCTTTTAAGCATTATTGCGTGGTATTTTAAGTAACATAACAAATACCTGGTATTAGATCATTTGAAAGAGCAAAGGGAAAGGGATAACTAAAGAAAGAAACAAATGTTTCGGAGATGCGAATCATCACATCCACAGGCCATTAGAGCAATGACTAGATGCACAATAAAAGAGGAGAAACAATTTCCTAGTCTGATCATCCGAACCTGTTTGCATTAGCGCAATGAATTCATTTGCTGTTGCCAGGATGAAAGAATGCATTGCATTCCCAGGCTCCCTAGGATTTTATTTATATATTTATTTTTGAGGAGGAAGAGCGAATCCCACTAAGATTTCCTAAAATGTTTCATAAGATTTATAAAATGCAAAGGCACCAGCCCTTTGCAAGGAAAGCAAGAAAAGAGAGAAGCTAATGATAGACTGAAATTAATATATTGATCCCTATCATATATGCGGAAATATGGGACCAATATATTTATCCTAATTAATTAAAGAAAGATCGATAAATACCTCCAGCCATTGCTGTTGATTTTCTTCTAGATGAGGGTAAGGATCTTCCACGCCTTGCGGTCTCTCTCAGCGATGGTGTAAACTTTCTCTCGATGAAACCAGGCGCAGGGACCTACCCGTTTTATAAACCTGTATGCCTTATCTGTCCATCACAGAGGGCGCCGCTTTAAACGGATATGGTTGAGGGATTCTTATCTCAATCGTGAATTCAAAATTTGAATTCACGCAATCCCTCAAATCAGAATATAGGACCACCTTAATCGTATCTAACCGATACGCCTTAATCGTATCTAACCGATACGCTTAATGGAGAAAAAACTAACATTCTCCCACTTGGTCCGTATATTCTATTACTATAGTAAGAAACAGAATACATGAATCATGGCAATAGGTCCTCTTAAAATCGAGTATTATTTACCATGTATCACTATGTATTATATTTCCCAAACATAAACCCATATAACTTAATGAATAAACCCCATGTTTATTCTAGGTCCAACTTAATGATGCTCATCACAAATAAATGTGTACACTAAATAACTGAATGTGAAAAACATCACAATCATAAAAGAGTTTCATTAATTATAAAATTCATCATTACAATGAATTAAATAAAATAACCAAGACCCATACGGTCTACATGATCCCTAAACTTCTGTAGTGGCATGCCTTTAGTCAAGGGATCAGCTATCATCAACTCAGTGCTCACGTGCTCTATAACCACTGTCTTTTCTTTAACACGTTCTCGTATGGCTAAATATTTGATGTCGATGTGCTTGCTTCGACTACCACTCTTATTATTTTTAGCCATAAACACTGCAGCTGAATTGTCACAAAAAATCTTCAATGGCTTAGATATAGAATCCACAATTCTAAGCCCAGAAATGAAACTCTTCAACCATACACCATGCGAGGTAGCCTCAAAACATGATACGAACTCGGCTTCCATGGTGGAAGTAGCAGTCAAAGTCTGCTTGGCGCTCCTCCAAGATACAGCTCCACCAGCAAACATAAATATGTATCCAGATGTTGACTTCCGAGAATCAACACAGCCAGCAAAGTCAGCATCAGAGTAGCCAATTACTTCCAAATTTTCAGTCCGTCTGAACATAAGCATGTAGTCCTTGGTACCCTGAAGATACCTCATCACCTTCTTAGCAGCTCTCCAGTGGTCTAAACCTGGATTACTCTGATATCTCCCCAACATCCCAACTGCAAATGCTATGTCAGGCCTTGTACAGACCTGAGCATACATCAAGCTACCAACAGCTGAGGCATATGGAGTGTTTTTCATTTCCTCCCTCTCAAAGTCATTCCTTGGGCACTGACTCAAATTGAATCTGTCACCCTTGACTATGGGAGCTATACTCGGTGAACAATTTTTCATCCGAAATCTCTCTAAAATTTTATTGATATAGGTTTCTTGAGATAGACCTAAAACACCTCGAAGTCTGTCTCTTTGAATTTTAATGCCAATGACATAAGAGGCATCACCCATATCTTTCATGTCAAAATTCTCAGAGAGAAATTGTTTCACCTCATGTAACATACCTTTATTATTGGTTGCAAGTAAAATATCATCTACATATAGGATTAGAAAACAAATTTTGCTCCCACTGACCTTCTGGTATATACATTGATCCATGATGTTCTCTACAAATCCAAATGAAGAAATCACATCATGAAATTTTAAGTACCATTGCCGAGAGGCTTGTTTCAATCCATATATAGATCTCTTGAGCTTGCATACTAATTGCTCATTATTACTAGAGGAAAAACCTTCAGGTTGTTTCATATAAACCTCTTCCTCTAGATCTCCATTGAGAAATGCAGTTTTCACATCCATTTGTTGCAACTCTAAATCAAAATGCGCAACAAGTGCCATGATAATGCGGAAGGAATCTTTCTTAGATACAGGAGAAAATGTCTCCTTGTAATCAATTCCCTCCCTTTGAGTGAATCCCTTAGCAACGAGTCTTGCCTTATATCGCTCAATGTTGCCTAACGAGTCTTTCTTGGTCTTAAAGACCCATTTGCAGCCAATGGCTTTTACTCCATCAGGCAACTCAACAAGATCCCAGACTCCATTAACTGCCATAGAATTCATCTCATCTTTCATAGCATCATACCATAAATTAGATTCCTTACAATTCATGGCTTGTGAAAACGTTTCAGGATCATTTTCAGCTCCAATGTTATAGTCCGACTCTTGAAGATACACAATATAGTCACTAGAAATTGCTGATTTCCTTTCTCTTGTAGATCTTCTTAATGTTGTAACAACCTCCTCTGGAGGAGTTGATTGTTCAACTATCTCTGGTAACTCATGAGAGACTGGATCTACTAGTTCATTATCAGCAAATTGTGGAATTTCAACGACTGGTTGTATAATGCCCGTTTGGTCTTGAGGGGCACTATGAACGATAATCAGTTGTCACTTGAAGTGGAAGGTTGAGCATCAGAATGTTCCCTTTCAGGAATCATGCTCTGCAATTGATCACTCCCACTGATCAAGTCATTCTCAAGAAATTTGGCATTTCTCGATTCCACAATCCTAGTTGTATGAGATGGACAGTAAAATCTATATCCCTTGGACCTCTCGGCATATCCAACAAAATACCCACTAATGGTCCTAGGGTCCAGCTTTTTCTCTTGTGGATTGTATACTCTCACTTCACATGGGCATCCCCATACGCGTACATGTCGCAAACTTGGCTTCCAACCTTTAAATAACTCAAATGGCGTTTTAGAAACAGCCTTGGTTGGAACTCGATTTAATATGTACACAGCTGTCTTGAGAGCTTCTGTCCACAAGGACTTAGGTAGTTTGGAGCTGCTAATCATGCTCCTCACCATGTCCATCAATGTTCGGTTCCTTCTTTCTGCTACACCATTCTGATCAGGTGAGCCAGGTAAACTGTATTGGGCAACAATCCCATGTTCTTGAAGGAACTTCGCAAATGGACCAGGCATTTGTCCATCTTCTGTGTATCTCCCATAATACTCACCTCCTCTATCAGATCTCACAATTTTGATTTGCTTTCCACATTGTGTCTCTACTTCTGCCTTGAATACCTTAAAGGCATCTAATGCTTCGTTCTTATTATGAAGCAAGTAGAGATACATAAATCGTGAGTAATCATCAATAAAGCAGATAAAGTATTTCGGACCATGAAAATCCATATCCGGACAAAATGTCCGTGTGTATGATCTCTAATAGGTCTGAACTCCTCTTGGCACCTTTCTTTGACTTATTGGTCTGCTTGCCTTTAATGCAGTCCACACAAGTATCAAAGTCAGTGAAGTCCAAAGTATTGAGTACCCCTTCATTCACTAACCTCTTGATTCTATCTATGGAGATATGTCCCAATCTCCGATGCCACAACATAGAAGAGTTATCATTTACAACACATCTTTTTATGCCAGCCCTAACATGCATTACATCATGAGTGGTATTATTTTGCAAATTAATATAGAAAAGACCATCAGACAAAGTACCATTCCCAACAAGTTCAGATTTATAATATAAACTGGAAGAAGTATCTGAAAAGTTGAAAGAATAACCAAAAGGTACAAGTCTTGAAACTGAAATTAAATTCCTAGAAAAACTAGGTACATAAAAGGTCCTTTCCAAATTTAAAACAAAACCACTACTAAGAACTAAGGTGCATGTCCCTATAGCTTCCACATGTGAGCGCATCTTATTTCCTGAAGAGATATACTGCTCACTTCCCACTGGCTTCCTTAAGTTTTGCATACCCTGCAAAGTATTGCAAATGTGGATTGTAGAACCAGAATCAATCCACCATGTGTTGTAAATAACATCAGCCATATTAGATTCATAACTGACAAGAGCTTTAACTGAAGTACTGAATTGCTCATCAATGGCCTTTAGTAGCTTCCTGACATTCTCATGCTTATCGACTGAACCACGTATACCACAGAGATTTTTGTCTTTATGAACATTGTACTCAAGCGATTGGATCGCTCCCAACGTTCATAAATCGCAATCTCATTAGGAGTGCTGGTCTGAGTTACTGAAGGTGGTTCATCCTTCCTTATAGCATAATCAATGTCCATCCAGCCCAGATGAAGGAGAATTCTCTCCTTCCAAACCTTATAGTTATCACCCCTTAATTCAGGTATGTCACATTTTATTTCAGAGAAATTTACAGGTTGCATAACTGCAAAATTTAAACATACATGCTTATTATCAAAAAATTGAGGCTAATAAAATGCTTTACCAATGTAAATTATGCATTTAGAAACCAATAAATCTACTGACATAAAACTTGTTGAGAAATTATTGAACATAATTGCCCCAACTTATTGATTTTGATGATTTCCAAAAGACATTACTTTACTTTCTAAAAGGCTATGAACATGTTAAGTCAATCAATGAAATATTCTTACTATGAGCAATTTCAAATTGGAAACTATGAACTGTTAATGTGTAATGAGTTTTTTTCAATTGAATATATGTTTCAGTGAGCTATACTTATGAATTCAAAAATGATTTCTATACCACTCTTTTAAAGATCAATGAATTAATGAAATGTTTTGAAATTGAGCATTACTGTTAAATCAACATTATTCAAGTCATATTTATATTTCAAAATTGGTTGGGATGATTTTCAAAGCAAATCAGAATGTTTTCTGATTTTTGTATCAGTCCCGAGCCGACTCGAGAGTTTCCGTCGACTCCTGTGATTATCTGATTTTTAATGTTGTCTCGAGTCGACACTTGAGTTTTCAAGAGTCGACCCCTGAACCTTCTCGAGCCGACTCGCACAGTACTCGAGCCGACTCGCTCAGACGGCAGAAAGACTCATTTTTGAGTGCCTCTCGAGTCGACTCCCAGCTTTTCGTGAGTCGACCCCTGAAGATTCACTTTTTGGTGCGTTTCTGGATTCGCGTGTTCGAGCCGACTCGCACAGTACTCGAGCCGACTCGACGGAATCTGGGCGATAATTTTTGAGTTGACACATCAGCACCAACGGTAATATTTTGAATCAACGGCTATATTTTACTGTGTCTAACGGCTATATCTTTTCAGGATCTATAAATAGAAGAGCCAGATTCAAATAGAAAGTAGAGATTGAAAAGAAAGAGAAATAGAAGAGCAAGAGAGAAAAATAGAGAGAGCCTATTGAATATCAGAAAAAAGGGAAAACTGAGAGTATTGTAGAATCATTTGATTCAAGGAGAGATTCAATCTTTGCATTTGAGAGAGAGATTCGTGTGCATCATTTAATCGACTCTCAAAGCTCAAGAGGAAGGCAAAAAGCAATCCAACGTGCAAAATCTTCAGCCATTCCCAAGTTCAAAAAGAGGCAACACATTCTCCAAAGCTTTCAACGATTGAGGAATCTTGCTGAGGCATCGATTCAACTTTTCAAGGAGAAAAGGGAGAAAGCCATCGCTGCAATCATCCGGAAAACCATCAGGCGTTTCTAACCCTAGTTTTTATTTATTCTTAAATTTGTATATCTGCTCAAGAAGGAGCATTTTGTTACAAATACTTTGATTTCACTTGGTTACTGGTTCAATCAGTGGATTGAATCAGTGGAGGTAGGTTTACCTCGTTACAAGCCGGAGTGCTTGTGTTGGGTTCGTTGTGATCCCGTGAAAACAACGAGTTAGGTTTGTTGTTAGCCCGCAAAACAACGTGTAGGGTTTTGTGCTGGTAAGCCCGCAAAACCAGCTGGGTTCGTTGTGATCCGGTGAAAACAACAAGTTAGAGTTGTGATCTTGTAAAACAACTCAGCTGTAATCGGTGTGATTATAGTGGACCCAAGTGATCCTTGGGAGTGGATGTAGGTGTTGGATACACCGAACCACTATAAAACTTTTGTGTTTGCCGTGTTCATTTTCTCTCACTCTATATCTCTTGTTATTTGCTTGGATATTGTTTTAAGTTAATCTCACTTGCATATTTGATAATACATCTATTGAAGTTAAAAAGGACTTAAATTTTTAAGAACCCAATTCACCCCCCCCCCTCTTGGGTTGCCATCTGGGCCAACAATTGGTATCAGAGCATAGTGCTCATTTAGAGTTTGATCTCACGATCAAGAGCTAAAGGTCATTATGGCAACACAAAGTGGTTCTTGCTTTGCTGAAGGTCATTCTACGAATAGACCTCCTCTTTTTAATGGAACCAACTATTCATATTGGAAAGCTAGAATGAGGATATTCATTCAAGCATCTGATTATGAATTTGGGGAGTAATTATAAATGGACCTAGTACACCCACACACCTTATTGATGGCACTATTGTTCCAAAGCCCGAAAGGGATTGGAATGATAATGATAGGAGAATGGCTCAACTTAATGCCAAAGCCATTAATATCTTATATTGTTCCTTAGATTCAAATGAATTCAACCGCATCTCTACTTGTAATTCCGCTAAAGAAATATGGGATAGGTTGGAAATTACACATGAAGGAACAAACCAAGTAAAAGAATCAAAGATAAATATTTTGGTTCATAAATATGAATTGTTCACAATGGAACAAGCTGAAACCATCACATGCATGTTCACTAGATTCACCGATATTGTGAATGGTTTGAAAAGTCTAGGAAAAGTTTATACTAATGCTGATCTTGTTCGCAAAATACTCAGGTCATTGCCAAGATCGTGGGAAGCAAAAGTCACAGCAATCCAAGAAGCCAAAGACCTCAATGCACTACCCTTAGAGGAGCTTCTAGGATCTCTCATGACCCACGAATTGACAATGAGGCAGCATATTGAGGAGGAAACTAAAAAGAAGAAAACCATTGCTCTAAAGGCTGCAAAAGAAGTGGAAGAGAGCAGCAGTGATGATAGTGATGAAGATGATGATGAAACTGCTCTCTTGGCCAAGAAATTCAGGAGATTTATGAGAAAAAGGCCATTCCACAAAAAGAA